>VYZT01014232.1:72862-86239 GCA_013400735.1 Pomatostomus ruficeps | reverse complement strand
AGAGAGGGAGGAAGGGAGAGAGCACAGGAGATAGAGTGTACCCATGTCTATAAACACACATGGTAGAAACAGACACAGAATATTAAAACAAAACTAATATTTATTTTAACAGTCTGGTAGCCAAGATCTTTGCTACTTGCATAATTAAAATGCTGAAGATAATGTAAGTTTTTATGGAGTAGCTACAGAATCATCAATATTCTCTTCAGCTGACAAACAAACTCACTGAAGAACAGCCTCTTTTAGGAACAAACTTAACAAGTCGAAAAAGTGCAACCCACCACAGAAACCAAATATCCAATATCTAAACTGAATGCTAAGTTTAATTCACGAAACTTTTTAGCAGAATTTTAGAGGCTTTTAACACAGTCTAGATTTCAATTACACTAGTTCCATCTATCTCTTAAATCCACCAGAAAAGATCTTACAAATTCAAAGCTTATATTCAGAATTGATTTAAAGAACAGACTTACTACATTAGCAAGATTTGTACCTTGACTACTATATATTAAACATGTTATAAGTGCTTTTACAAGTTCTTTTTTTCCCAAGCTCATTTATCACTAATGCTGAACAACAGGTTCTATCAGCTCAAAGAGTTCTCTATTGTGGGGAAAAATTTGGAGGGGCTACCTGAAACATTTCTTGAAATAATTACATTTAAAGGTACTTGAGCACCTGGAACTCGCTTGAATATCCTTGCTCACAAATGACAACAGTGTAACTATTTTAATGGAAATTAAATTGAAAGGTTCAGATGCCCTAAAGACAGTTTACTACTGAAATTATTCCATAATAATAGCATACCAATTTGAATTTAGTAGGTTACATCTCTTATACATACTTTTGGCAATTAACATCTTAATATTCCAGAGCTCCAGTGTTGCAAACTGGACCCTCTATATATATATCTATATATCTAGTATCATTAGATTCTCAACATCTCATCTGGGGAAAACATCATACTCACTAGCTCAGTAAATATGTAACATCACAAAGTCCTAAAAAAAGAATAAATGCAGATAGGTGAAACAAGTTTTAATACACATAATGGTAAACACAATATTATTTTGTGATCTCCTTGAAGTTCCTTGTTTCAAATTTTTACTTCAGCCCATGGCCAAGAACAATTACTATAATGGAAACGCCCTTAAATCAATGGTCTTCAACTTTTTCACTTATGTATCAACAAAAGGTTCCCAAGAAAGGTGAAGGCTCAGTGTAGCCTATTTAAATCCCCCAATAACAGACTTCCTTTTTCTTTGTTATCTGCAGCAACTCTTCGTATGCAGTGAGTCTGCAAACAGGAGATTGAAAAACACCATTCTGGTAACTCATATTGCTTTTCACTTAGCCCCATTAACTTTGCTAACAAAAAAAATGCTGTCTACTTCAGAGAGAAAGTGGTCTCAAAGGTCTCATGTCAATGACTATTTTGTTTTCATGCAATTTCCAAACACAACCCCTTCAGTTTAGGAAAAAAAACCTCTTTGATGTTGCTTTTTGTGCCAGTGACTGCACAGTTTCGCTGATGGTGCTGCAAAATAAAATATGCCTGCTTTGTAATTCTTGACTATGTCAGAAAAGGTATGGGCAAGGAATGGCTAGAGTGGCTCAGTGTGACAAGCACAAGAAAAAGTAGCATAGATTGCATTGGGAAAAGACACTACATGCAGAGGAAATCTTGATTAGATTGTACGAAGATTAATACATATCTCCATCTCTCTTACGTGTAATGTATAAATTTGAAGGCTAAGTAAATTGTAGTATTATTTTTGCAAATTAGTAACATTTTCTGAGCAAAAACCTCAGAGTTCAAGGAAATATATTCCAATTTTTCTGTTCCTTTCATATAATGATCTGTTTAATTTAGCAGTTTCAAAACCAACATATAAAACAATTTTTTTCAGTTACTTATCAATAATGTGTTTTTAAAATGTACTGTGTCCTTTCTATTGATTTTTTCATTATACCAATATTGACAGGTGCATACTATTGCACCCACATTTGTGGCATTAAGTTTTCATTAATTAGCTCAACAGGCTGTAAATTATACAGATTTCATTCCTAGCAATATTTATTCCTTCACTTTCAATGGAGGTAAAAAAATTCCCAGCTTCCCATGACAGGGAAGGGTGTGGGAAAAGGTAAACGTTTATAGCAGCATAAGTTGTTTTTCAACTATATTACATCCTATGAGAAACTACTCACCCATGACTAGACTAAGAAAAAAGCTCCTTAAAAGTTAGTGCTTTTAGTATCCCATCTTTTATCTGAAATTTAAGACTAAGAGCACACAATGAAGTTTGAAGAAGACATCACAATATACTTCTGATTATTCACAAACACATTTTAGTTATTAACACCTATTCAAAACTTTCAGCAGCCTAGATGCTCAATCCAGAAAAATGTTCTAGAAATGTAGTTTAATGTGTGCAGCAATTTATACTATAACATACCATTACACTATCCCAGTTATGACTGCTATACAACATACTGAAATGTTTGTCTTTGATACAGATTTCAGTACTGAATTGTGCTAAGGGCTCCGAAAGCCTGTGCATGTAGGTTTAGTAACCCAGTCAGCAGTAAGAAAAAAAATTCATACGAAGAACCCTAACAAAGGAAAAAACTCGAATATTATTACTTTAAACTGCTCTCCATGTACCAAATGTTCAACAATTTGATATAACAAAAAGCAGTCCAAAAAAATTCTAATACAAGCCATACTAAGAGGGATTAGAAAGACTTGTGCACATGACAAAAGCTACTCAGTTATGCTATTAGGCTGATAGAAGAAAATCCCCCCTCAAATTCCCAACTATTTTCTTTATCCTGGAGGGGAAAAAATTAAAAATTAAACCCGAAAGTAATCAGTAACTGAAGTAACAAAGTAACTGAAAGTTGTGAGATCTAAGAAAGGTTAACACAGAACTTGAAGGAAAATTGAGTTCACAATAAACTAAATCCACCTCAAAGTTAATTTATCCAAATTTTTGATGCCAAAAAAGGTTGCTGAGCCTGCAAAGATGAAGGGAAGTTCACAAGTCTGTCTTCAAAACATAACTCACATTTATCAATACTAAAGACGGATGTAAATCTTTTTCAATTAATTAAAAACCAGTTGTCCATCTGACATTTTAAGCCGTTGAATTTAGTAACCTTTTTGGATTGCAGAAGGGACGCGTCTCTTCTCCATTCAGCCGAGCGAGAGCGTGCGGTCCCTCCTCACCTAATTACTCAGCAGACACCTAAATACCAACTGCCATCCCTCAACACCCCAGCGCTGGCTGGAGCAGCCATCTCCTGCAGCATCCATTTCTCTCCAATTCATCATCGTCAGCTTTCTTGCTGACACTCTTCAGAGCTGCCTGGCTGATGAATTGCTCTGTTATTCATCTTATGTTAATCCCAGGCTGACACAAGAATACCTTGCTGAAGACACTTAACAGTATTAAAACTCAGCACTACCAAGTGCCCCCAGTGTGCATTAAACCTCCCATTTGGAACCAACGTGATTCCTCATGAATAGTTATGAATAAAATACAGTTACTAAATCAATAGGCACTAGGTTTACGTACCCCATCACCTATAGACAAAGCTTCCACACAGTCCCTTGTTTCCCTGGAAGCTACACCTGAATTATCAGAAGTTAGAAATACTTTGATCCATATAGAATTTAACCTCAATTAACCCTAGATGTTAAAGAGACGTTTTCCCCCTTCCCCCCCCTCAAAATGTCAGTATATATCTTAAATGCCACAGGTCTCTACAAAGGTTTTAATAAGCTTTCCTCAAGAAAGTCAGTTGTACTTTTTTTTTCCATTCTAAGATGGATTTAATCTTTAGGCAATGTTTTTTTGTTTTTCCATAAAGGATTATGCTAGTCTTGTCACAAAAATAAAATTTATACAGAGAATGAACACAAAACCACTGCAAGAAATTTCAAAATATAACTCAAATCTCTGTAAACATGTTATTAAAACAGCCAAATATAATTCCCTTCTAAACACAATTGCAGTCACTGATTTTATACCTGAGATACTAAAGTATCATTCTCCCTGTGAAGATGTTTTAATACATATATAATCAATCTTCCTGATAGAATCTTGGTTAGAATTAATTTCTGATCCCAACCACATCATCTGTGCTCAGATTTTGTTCAAGTCTATTTGAGCACGAAGTTGACATAACTACAGGAAAAGTGGGAACAAAAGAACACGCATAACGAGTCTTGCTTCAGGTTGATTCAGAAGCAGTATCAGATTTCCATAAAAGCCTCCAGTGATTTAAAGCAGCAGTAATTCCCTCGTAAACTGACTGTATATGAGCCTCTTTGACTACACTTATCTTTATAGATGATAAGATACTTAAGCAATTAAAGAACTATCAACAACTTGTCTCTACCAATGTCTAACACACACCACTTTCTCACTGCACAGCCAATCTTCACAGCAAAAACATCCCACTTTAAACAAGACAGCTGGGCCTATTACAGCATTTTAACCTTCAACTTTAACACACAAACCAACTGTTACGAGAACACGTTTGACAACAGATTGTACATGTAGTATTTAGGCAAAGTTATTTTGTAAGTTTGGGCGGAGGTTGACGACTGTGACAACTTTCTGAAAAATCGTCCATGTCGCTTTATGCTGGAGGGGTGCAGCTCATGCTACTTCAAATTGAGACAAACTGAAACTAACTAAAAGGCGTATGATCAGCAACAGTGCTCAAAAGCAAATGGCATCGGGACAGGGCATTTTCTTCTTGTGTTCTGCACCTCCTCCCTGTTCCTGCAAAGAAACCGAAGATATTCACAGCAAAGAGAAGCAGATTTGGCTTGCTCTGTGTCTAAAACTTGGAAATTATGCATCAGCTTTTAATATAATTATTTGCAGGTTATTAGACTAAGCTGCATTGAGAAGAATATTAACTGATTTGCTACTGCTTCCAAGTCTGATAAATAAATGGAAGCATTATGCAACATGAGCTTAATGTCGTTTAAACATATGAACCAGAATATTCAGTTTGTATTAATACCTGTGCTAGCAGATCTGTTGCTTACTTTCTAAAATTTCAGGCACCTGTCATCTCCTACACATTAATGAAGAAAATATACTGTAGCTAGGAAAGGACATTCTGACCAACTAATGGTTACAGAGATTTCTAAATCAGTTCTTTAATCAGAATTAGAAAAAACCCAAGAAGGTTTATTATTTCGAGAACTAAAGGGTTTAAAGAATTCAGCAAAGTCTGACTTCCATCTAGTGTCAGCTAGTCTGCAAATAAGCACATCCTTAAAATTCTGAATGGACCAGATGCACAATCAGTTGACATCAATTAGGAGCTTCAGACTTTTAAGTAAATGTTTAAGCAAATGCACTTCCCTCCCCAGGCGCTGCTCTACATCGTCAGTATCGAGCCACCTCAGCCACCGTGCCAACACAGCTACTCTGAGATCACATATGGGGAGTGAGATCACAGATCTGATCCATCTGAAAAGGAAGCCAGCACCGCACAAAAACACACTGAAAAAATCCCTGACCAGTACAGAATATCAGCTGACCTTTTAAGCCAGAAACGGATCCACCAGATAAGGGTATAAAATACTGTATTATCTTCCCCTGCCTCTGCTCTGACATCAGCAGCCATTCTGATGCATTACTCCCTAGATTACGTAGAAGTAACTTCCCAGAAAAGCAACAAGATTTTAATTGTTTGACATGCCAAGGTGTTTTTACTTTTCAAATCAAGTCTTAAAATGTCAACATTTATAAGGTTATACACCACTGAAGTGTTAACTGCTCCAACTATTAATATCCTCAGATTTCAGTGAGTTATCACGAAAATTGCTTCATGGTTTATCCCTTCTAGAAAAGGGTATGCTGAGGACCTTCCCGCATGGGCACTTCCTGGAGCACTGCAATTATAGTACAAAGTATCAAAACCTTGCTCTGGTACCACCTGTGCTGGAAACACAGAAAATCCCTCCAACTACACAATGCAGTAAAGTATTCAAGTGCAGCTGCAAAACAGTCAAAAGTACTTTTTAAAGCAATTTAAAAGACTGACTTCTAGAGTGCTACTCAGCTATACACCACCAAAAACATTAAAACATATCAATAGCTATATACTGCCATTTCCCTCCAAGAGAATGATTTCTTGCACTGAACTGAAAAACAAAATTTACTATTTGACACCAAGTATAAAAAAAATCAATTCTCAAATGAAAAGTAACTGAAAATGTATTTTCAATTTCTACACACTACTTCAAACCACGAGAATAAAATAAATAAAAAACCTCGTTAGCATTACCATGCTCATTCCAACCACTAACACCTGCTAAAATAACTACAGAGATCAAAAAAGCTAAAACTTCTAGTTCCAAACTCAGACAACAGAATTTTAAGTAACGCAACTCCACTTTTAACTTGCACTGACTTGCTGTTCCCACGTATGCAGCTAGCCTGCAAAGGACACTTTCTAATGGAGGCAAGAATAACGCAGTGGAGGGGCAGCTCTGCTAATTAAGCCAGATATTATTTCTCTTTAGAGTTGTCATAGCTGTTTTGTTCATTCAAGCATAAATTGTTTCAAAAAATCTAAGCTCTGCTATTAAAAAGCTAACTCCACTTCTATTAAACATTTCCAAGAAAAACAACCAAAAAACCCACAAACCTGGACATTAACTGCATTCTACAGTGTCATACAGGGTATTTTCTGAAGTCAAAAGTAAGAATGTGATGTTGCCTAGCTTTCAGCAACCCCACTCCTTGGCTTAGCAAAGCAAAGGTATATAATTCAGACTATAAACATTACATCTATTATCTGTTTTAGGATTCAAACAGTAAGTTTTGATGTCCCTCACAGATCCTCCTGCTATCAAGCCACAGATGTCGCTTGTGTGGTACTTCTACTGACTTAACCAACTGGATAGTGAGATTAAAAACATCAGCAGTTTTACTGTTCCTACTAGTTTTCTTAACACTGGGTTATTAAATTTCAATAAAATGTCAAAATCAACAGAAGATTTTCATAGTCTGCATTCTCACTAAAATCAATACAGAAAAATTCAGACGGCCCAAATGAGAAGTTGAATTATGTTTCAACAAAGACAAGGGTCAGTGAGTGAGGGCATTTCATTAGTTCACAGCTTTCCTGGCAAGGCATGTCCTCCATCTCCCCCCTCCCCCGCCCCCCAACATTCCATACAAGCAGTCAAATATAAACCATCAGTTTCCATGGCAGACTCCTGCTGTACTTCAATCAGCCTGAGCTGTCAGGAGGGTCTCGTAATTAACGTTAACACAGGTCTGTCCTGTCAGTCACAGATAAATACCAGATCAGCATCTAATAATATAGCTAATTAACAGGATACCTGCATCAGTGTGCATTCTCAAAAATGGAGAACACTTTATGATTACAGACACTAATTACAGACAATTCAAATGTACTTGCTTTTCTAACAAAGTGTACACAAATAAAATCATTGTAAGCATCTCATTCCTGACTTGGTATTGTATAGTGTACGCAGAGAAAGAGTTTTAGTCTAAGAATGGCTGAAACAGGTAACCTGGTCAAAAACACTACTAACCCACAAAAGTAACCATCCATTTCATGTCTAGCCTTCTCTTCACACCCACAGCACTCACTGAACATCAGCAACTTCTTTCCGTCTTTCGATGCATGTAAACTTCATTTTCATAATCAGGACATTCCAAGTGCTCTCTTAAAATCTGTAGAGTTTTTCTCGGTGGTGGTTGGTTTAGGCGTTTTTTTTCCCATTTTATTATAATATTAACCAACACACCTTCAGTTCTTCCCTTTGCACATTAGGAAAGTGCCACGTGCCACTCCCAAATTTAATCGGTACTTGGTCAGTTGTTTCTAACCATAGCAAGAGATTTCTATATGACACTAGTTATTTTAGAAATGACTGCATTCAATTTCAGAGGCAGAAAATGCAACTCAATTCCAACCTTAATAAACAAGTAGCACTAAATAAAAATGATAAATTCAAACAGGCCTCTCCCAGTTTAACAAATCAGCGGCTCCTGTACGGAACCAAGTCCACTGTGGATACTCTTATTTTAAATGAAAAACCCCATCCAAAGACAGATATTTTAACAGTCAATTATTGGTAAGCAACAAGGAACAAACCATTTTCAAACATGAGCTTAAAATAACTATTTTACTAACTTAAAACTTGTATCAGTTAAAAAAATACCCTATTTTTTGTTACAAGCCAGGTGACTGCAATCCTATAAATGCTACAGATACAGGTCCAAAAACAATACATTTTAAAAAGAAGAACTTAACTGTTGCCGTTTAAAATATTTTTCCACAAGCCAAAAAAATCTGCCACACTTTTTCTTAAGTGCAGTGGAGTTTTTGGTTTGATATTACAAGAGGCTGTGCCATAGTATTAAACCTGCTCCCTCCCCCCCTCCAAAAAATAACCAAACACTCACACCTCAAAATAGCTCTTACAAGGTTTTGGAATACAAGTTCTAGAAGCATTACAACGTTGTTATTACAACACACTCATAAATCAGAAAAACACCTCAGACCATTAAGTTTCAGAGATGACTAAAGAACCAAATTCAAAAGAGTACTAATGATAAACAGCACACAAACAATACTCAATGCTCTTGTGGCCTGCTGTTTTAACAATTTTAACATTAATACACCAAGTTTAAAAATTAGTCTGAGACTCTCTCACTTTTTACAAGACCTTTATCCCAAAGAATATTCATCCCTAAACATTGCATTAAGAAGCATATTTTTAATGACAAAGCAGGAGTTTATTGCAAGATCTGATACAACTGAAAATACTGACATGCTAATGTGGCCAGTGCCCCTCCATCAAATCTGACAAGTCAGCAAAACCCTAGCTAAGCACAGGCTACATTTACATAATGACAAACAATAAGGTCATGTACAAAAGTAACTAGATAACTTCTCAGGGAGAACTCATTTACAGCAGCAGAACACAGTTCTTCAGCCCTACTTCATGCAGACGTTTTCGTTAATACAACCAGACTGACACAAAAACTGCACTTTTGGGTACTGGGCCCTCCGAGTTCACAGGCGCCTTTCTCAGTGAGCAAACTGAACAGAGCGAGCAACATTCAAGGAAAATTTATCCTCATGTTGCCTACTTAGATGTTTTTACACTAGCTTTGTTACGCCTGGTAGACAAAAAGAGGCAGCCTATTTGACACAAAATTAGATTTATCTCCAATAGCTAGATGCATGGTTTAATCTACATTTAAAGGCAGACATGCTTTTAAGTTACCTTCAACACAGTTTTGAAGGGAAGACCTAAGTTTCTGAGGTATAGGTTACCGAGGAAAAATGAAATCTTGATAAAGCCCGCTTCAATCTTTTTGAAAACAGTTCAGACCACAGGTCTGACCTGCGTACATTCCGATCAGGTGCAAGAGTCTAAGCACTTACAGGTTCAAGAAAACAAAACACAAATTTAAAGATTAGACTACTCAGATCTCAGTTAATAGTTTAGGCACATTTGTTCATAGTCTGCTGAAAGACTACAACCAAAGTACCTCGTTAATTTCAATCTGTCAGTGTGCTACTGAGAAGTTTGAAATGTCCAATTAAGTTTTTAAAAATAGTGCAAGAAAATAGGTACAACTCTATTCACTGTCCACAAAGGGGAGGATTAAAACATACAGGCTGTCAGAAAAAAAAAAAAAACAATCTAGGTTAACATCATAAAAGTTAGTATTTCAGAAAGTAAAAAAAAAAAAAATCAGGTCGCATTTGATGGTGCAGACAATTACAGGAAATACAGCCTATTACACATCCAGGAAGAGCCCTCTCTTCCCACAGGTTTGCACTACTCTGATAAAAACAATTCAGCTTCCTAGTTATTATGATGTGCTCTTTAAACATCCTTGTTAATCCACAGAAGCCTTATTTACACATAAGAAGTTAAAAGCACACATATGGAAAAATAACTGTAACCTAAACAAAACTGTGACTTTCACATTTTATGAAAGTAGTTCTCAATGCATTTCTTACATTTAAGCTTATCTTCAAAAACAAAATGTTGCAAGACAGAGACTATCTACTAAGTTAAGCACTAAAATTTCTAAAGAGCAAAAAGTAGGATAGAGTTCAGAAAGGAAAATATGTTTTGGATAATACACACAGCATAGAAATGGCCCCCAAAGAAGCAGATGTGTATTCTGTAACCTAACCAGATTAGATGTACTGTTCACCTAAACCCACAGGTGCCTTTCTATCTCTTGTTGCATACAATTACAAGAAGTAATCACAGCAGAAGCCCATTTGAGTTCTGATTTTTAACTACTGGCATGTAACAATAAATAAATAACAGTTGAAAAAAAAACCACCCAGCATTCCAGTAGGGAAAGCAATCCCACCTTTTATTTGTTTGAACACTTAGGGCTGTGACTTTATTTCTTCATTTTGATCAGCACACAAAATAAAAGACAATGGCTGATCATAATATTATTCTTCTCAAGCATAAACAAAACCTGCAGGAAAATGTATAGTAACTAAAAAAAAAGACCCCACCTACCTAAAGCACAAAACAACAAACTAGAAGAAGCAAGTCAAATTACAGGGTGGAAGGGGCAAAGACAAAATGTGAACCTTGTAACTTTATTTTTAGATTTTATATACCTATATATACATGCACTTGCCCCAAATACTTGGTATTCTCAAGGGTGCCAGGAAACAACTGATGAAACTATGAAATAATACACTTTTAAGTAAGCACATTAAATCCTGCCAATTTTTCTAGCAAACCTGTAGTTCACTATTACTAAACCCTTCTGCTGGAGGATATCAGTGGAACACACAGTTTAAGATATTTAACACAGCCCCCACTGGTAACCAGGATAGCTGTTTTACAGGAAAACAGTTGTTCCAACTTCTCAACTGTTCACTGCTTCTGTCTATTCCACCCATATAATACTGCCTGTAAGCATACAATACATGGAGGTCCATGCAAACACAAATACCTGCACAAATCCACAAGTATTTTGCCATTCTTTGGCGTCTTCTACCAGATTTGCTAATTTTACTGCCCGAGTCAATAGCGGTGCTCGAGGACTCACGTCTCAGAAAAAAAAATAACTGGCGCCCCTTAGTGTTCAAATTCTGAAGTCTTGAAGCAATTTACTAGATATGCATGAAACATTTTTTTCAACATTCCAAAAAGTTTTCTGCCTCCACAATACTTCCACCCAATTGCCAACGTAAACAGGAAAAGCAGAAAAGCTTAAAGGGATAGCAGGCTTCTTCCAGAGACAATTTAGGAACACAGATTGTATTTTATTTGCTTTTCTTTTGAAGAAATGTGTGAATAGTTCCAACACAGTCCTTAAACTTTTTCAGCAACAGTCTCGAGAGCCGTCATTTTGGAACTCAAATACTTTGCGAACAGATTTCCAGAGTTTTCAGTATTTCAAAATACATGACAAGATGTATGTATTTCAGGCATTCCTTTTTCAGTGTCCTTTTTGCATCGGGGAATGTTTTTCTTCCTTTTGTTCTCTGAAAATAAAAAAACAGCTTCAGGCCTCCTCTGGCCAAATACGTAAAGCTGAAGAGATTCAGGAATTTAAAAATCCATTATCAAGCCTCTGGAAGGCTCATTTGTGCTATAAAGGAGTCTTCTCAGTCAAGTTTCTTCTTGGTGTTTATTGTAAATCTAACTATTCTGACGAGGTTGTTCACTATGGTGACCAAGAACATAAGTTTTAAATAGTTTTGCTCTTCACGTCCACATTTGCTCCAATATAAATTCAAACTCCTCCAAGTGTCTTGAAAATAAAAATAGACTCTCCCATTATAATGCTTCCCACAATCCATATTTCAGTATTCTTCACCGTTTGTTTGGGCTTTTTTAAACTCCTCTATCATTTATTTCACAAGGTAGCATTTTCTCGACATGCTATTTTTGTGTTGTACTACGGTCGCTATCTCATTTTTACAGTCTTGGCAGAGGGCGGGGAGTTGTTCTACCCAATATAACCACTTCTTTCATCTTCCGAGGTCAACAACTTCCCAAACTTCTTTTAGTGAGGAGGAATACATCCGCAAACAAGAATCCTGACTCAAAATCTCGAAAATCAGTACTTCATACTAAGAATCCCAACAAGTTGAAACTGCATAAATAATGTATGGTCATACCACGTTCTACAAAGCTATCAAATATGATTAAACAAACAGTTCTAACTCTCCAGAAAGCCTAGGTTTAAAGTGGTAGAAAAGGAAATGTCTTTGACAAGACAAACAAACCTGTGAACCCGTATATAAGGCGAATTTAAAATACTAAGAACAAGTGTATCACCTAATTTTTAACACAGAGTGGGTCTGTTACTATAATGGGAAAACGTATGGGACACAGTAAGCTCCTAGCTCCTACTTTTTTTTTTAATTTCTGAAAAGCGATTTTTTATTTGCGAAAGCTTAACCTTAAAGTTATTTAGGGGAAAAATTGGGGGGGCGGGGGGGGCTCGCCCCCCGGCAGGGGCGGGTGCGGGACTGGGGTGGACGTTTGGCAGGAGCAGACCAGGCAATTTCGTAATCCTTTTTGTTTCTCCCCTTTCACTAAAGTCATACGTAGGAGTCTTTCAACTTAAGTTTCTTTAAAAGGTAAGGATAGCCGAGAGAAGAATTTGCTCGCTTCCCTTGCAATATAGGAAAATCGTACTTAGTTTGTGGCCAGTTCGGGGTGGGGTAGATCTGGAGCTGAAGAAAGCGTTCAGCCCCCCTCCGCCTTAGTCATTCAAGTCCAAGCAGCTTCCAGAACAGCCAAATCTCGAAACCAAACACCCCCCGCCCTCCCCCCGGCGGGGGCCCCGGGGCCGGGCGGCGGAGCGCTCCGAGGGGGCCGGCAGGACCCCTGTGTCCCCCGCCGCCGCGGGAGGGAGGGACGGAGGGAGGGGAGCGCCAGCCGCCAGCCAGCCTTTCCCCTCCTCCCTGCCTTTCCCCAGAGCACATTCCTGAGCTCCTCTCCGCGCTCCCTCCCCTCCGTGCTGTAGTTACCCTTCCCCCGGTTTAAGGAGATAGTGCGGAAAAAGGTGGAAAAAAAAAAGGAAAAAGAAGGGGGAAAACCCCCCGTGGGGATCGGGGACCCGCGCGGCCGGGGCTGTCTCTCCCCTCCCACTCGCTCCCCGAGTCCCCCGGCACCGCGCGACGGCGGCCAGGGCGGGGAGAGCTCGCACTTCCCCTTTGTTTTAGGCTCCTCAGCCGGGGCCGGGAGCGTGCGGGGAGCAGCGGGGAGAGCGGAATAGGCCCTGGGCCGCCCCTGCCGCCCGGCCGGGCCGGGCCGGGGGGCCGAGCGGGATCCCCGGGCTGGGGGAGGCAGGGCAGGGC
>VYZT01014232.1:52938-71437 GCA_013400735.1 Pomatostomus ruficeps | reverse complement strand
GCTTCCGCGGAGCGCGGAGAGGGTCGGGGTCCGTCAGCGCTGGCGCTGCTCCGGGCGGGCACGGCCGGCCGGCCCTTCCCCCGCCCGCCCGTCCGACCTGCGGCGAGCACCGCGCAGCGCCTGCCCCGGCCGGGGGATCCCGGCTCCGTGAGCTCCTGCCCGCCCTTGCCTCCCCGGCAGGGCTGCACGTCGGCCTTGCTGCTTGTAGGGCAGCGCCGCGTTTTGGCTTCAGCCGTGGCTTGTTTGACGGGTTTGGATGGGAGTCGTGACGGGAGCGGCGGTGTCCGGCAGCCAGAACCAAAATTAAGGTGCTCCATCCGCTGTAGGCGTGGAGGCAAAGCAGCGCGACGCGGTTGCTTGTACGTATTCCTGCTTCCCCGCGCAGCTACTCGGTGTTCATACTTGGTGTTTATCACTTAGGAGGCTGTCAGGAAGCTTCGTGGCAGTGTGCGGTAGCTTGGTAGAGCTTTTGTTAGAAAGCTGGATAAAAATCGCCGCATTCTTCACGTAGCTCGCTGAAAACAGTCATATTTCATAGGACTAGGTATAAAGTCTAGCTATTGCTTGAAGTTCCATAAAAAATTCAAATGTATTTCAACATGTACTGCACAGTATTTGAAGATGCTTTTGGTATTAGATTAATGGCAATGAACAATGCTTCCTAAACTAAAAAGAAACAGACACGTCATCTAGGCAGGTGAACAGTATCATTGGGTATTGTCAAGCAGTGTTAACTCTGCTTTTCCTGAAAGATGTACCTTGACAAAAATGTAGAGAATGCATAGTTCTCATAAGAATAAAAATGCCTTGTATTATTGCATTATGTCCAGTGTTTATTGTATATTTCCCCTTTAAACATGTGGATAGAGCTCATTATTTGGACATTGGAGTTTTTATTTCATGTCATGGTTTGTTTACATTAGTAGAAATTAATGGCTTATGCAAGGTAAGTCAGTCTTACTGCTTCCATCCTTCAAAAACTGTATATTCCGTAAGAAAATATTATCCGTATTATCAAAGAATAGCAGTGTTACAAACCATTTTTTTAAAATATAGATTCTTAGTTCATCAATAGCATGCCCACAGCACACCGCAGTATGGTTATGGATGACAAAACAATGCGGTTTCTATTTAGTAACATGATTGTGTTTGCTCTTTTTCAGCCTTGTTTTAAGATTGTGACAAGCTAAAATACAACCTTACATGCTTAACAAAATTGCCATCCTTTTGTAGATCAGTCCAGACAATGATGCATTTTTGTAGCCCATTCCTTGCTAATTTTTAACTGGTTAGTGAAGGCTCTTTTTAACCCTGAGAAACTGCGCTGTCGAATCCTTCCATTTGATTAAGGGCATCTACTGAACAGCAGCTTTCGTCTTAAAATTAGATGAACGTAGATGATGTTCGAATAATTGTTCTGGACTGATGATTCTCACAGTAAAAATAGCATATGGAGACTTTTTTTCAGCAGATTTAGTGCAGCTGTTCCCATACCACTTCGTTATTGCTTCCTGCACGTAAAGAGTTTCCAGTGCTCAAATATAAGCAGACAATACGAGGTAAGAAATACCAACACAAGTTGTTGTGCGGTAACACTAGTAACCTAGTGATAAGAACAATATAGTTTGTCCTAAGGTGTTTTGTGCTTGTTTAGTGAAGAATGAGATGGTGCACACCAACACTTGTAGAATCACTCATGCCAATGCAATGCAAAATTCAAGCTCTAGTTTGCTCAGTCAGAACAGTATAGAAATCGAGGCAAAGCTATGTGATGAAGCTGCCCGTTTATTTAGGCATAAATGACAGGAAAAGTTTTCATCCTTGATTTTTTCCATAAGTACTTCAAAATTCTGAATTTAAGTCTTTAGAGAAAAGCCCTTGGAAGAGCTAAATGCTTTAATAAAATGCAGAAAGCTCATCATTGGTTTCAAATAAGCAAACCAGTATATCTTTCTTTAGCAAGTAGACAGTAAAAACCAAAAAAGCTACCTGAAAGCCCTTCCCAGCATACCTTATGTTCTGCTCTCTGCCTTCACTTTCCCACACTCCCATATTGTAAGAAAGGATGTTTTAAGAGTTCCTGGGAGATGAAAGTTGAATTAATTCAGGTTAAAGAGCTGTGAGAAGCTATAGCTGCCATCAAGACTGGCATGACTACAACCTGATCTACTGAGACAGTAGAAATACTTCTGCACTCTCTTAATTTTGCAGCTTTCCTATGGGGGAAGAAGGCTGGGGGGAGAACATGGTACAGGGCTGGGTAAACAGGTTCTGTGGGTATGGGAGAGAGGTTGTGGAGTGTTGATATAGGGGAAGGGGAGGGGCAGGGAGATAGAGGTTGTTTAGTCTGTTTCAAGGTAACCAGGTCCTGTGGTCTTGTAAGTTTCTTTAGGTAATATCCAATGTCTTAACTTTTATCTAGGCGCAAGGAGAAGTCCCTATCTTCAGCACTTGTGTTTTCATCGAAGTAGCCCTTCTTGTATCATGTAATGTGTAGTGTTCTCCAATGGCTCCTCTTTTAAGGTGAAGTTTTATTGCATTAATCTAATCTCAAAGTTAGAAGAATTATGATAATGCCAGCAGCAGCTTCTGTGTATTACAGTAAAGGCCTGCAATGATCATAAAAAGCAAATTCAATTACTGCTATAATGTTCATAGCTGATAACACCTTTGGAAATAGAGGCAAAGGCTCATGACTACTGGGAAGCATACTCTTTCAGAAGTGTTGGCTATTACTTCCAGTGTCTCTGTTGACCAAATCATAGGCATAGGCTGTTGGATGTCATCAGCCTTCAGCAATGCTCTCTGTAACAAGAAGGTAGCAGTATGCTGTACTACTTTACTTCAGGGAAAGAAGCAATTCTTCACTCACCCATTACAGTCACTTGGAAAAAAACAAACTGTGTGTGTGATTCAGTATTGAATCGTTCATGGTGTACAAGACTGTAACTACTGTAATCAACATGCCCAAAACCAGACAAACATCTGGAATACATTTATCTCTGCAAGGTGATGAATGCCTTAACAGAATAAGGTCTAGACCCAAGCTAAAAATCTCAAGGACCAATTAAATGGAAATTCTGTGCTGTGTTTTACAACAAAAACATATTTCCCTTGGCACTAAGGCAAACTGACAGGTAATGTTTCAAGCAGAAGCTACAGTAGAGTGTCATTCAAAGTAATCAGCAGATGAGGTAGTGTTCAAAAGGGACATGTCTGACTAGTCTGTGTAATTCTAGAAGAGAAAATTTGTCCACTAGTGATGTTATGTGATTGCTGAAGAACTGAAAGATACAGGTTTTAAGCACATCTTAGTCTGGAAGAATTCAGATTTCTATCCTTTATACCTAACTTACTTCAAGCTGTACCACTATGAAGAAGGGTGTAGTAACCCACAGTATCACTCCTGGTAGAACTGGCTTTTCCTCAGTCTGGAGTAAAGGAGCCAGAAGAAGAGATACCTTTGTGACTCATCCACTTACACAAGAGTAGGAAGAGCTGCGTTCTCATTGCTCCTGTGGTTGTGTATTAATTAATGCAATCATTAAGCTGGGGAGAAAAGACAATGCTAAGTGAAACAAAAAAGTATTTTTTCACTTTTGACCTAAATCTTGTACCTGTCAGCTTTTTTGGTAAAGTGTGTATTTCATATACCTGAAGTTACTGTTACAGGACACTGTTACATAGATAGGATGGAGGGGACTAAATTCTGCTTGATAAAATACTAAGCATTTTGTGTAACTTGCAGTAGTTAGGGAAGGTAGAGGTATCTCTTTATTTGGCTTCACCTTTTCTACTTACCAGAGAGTCACGGTTATGCACGGAAAAGATGTAAATCCATATATAGTAGAATGTATTGCAGCTGTGTTCAAGATTATTATACAATGATTGCCTATGAAATTGCACTTTCGAGTAGATAATTTCCATGGATATGCAATGGCTGCACATGCAGTTTCTTTAAGTACTAGGTAGACTTTTTTCTAGAGAAGATAGCGTTCTAGCAACTAGAAAAGGTGAGTCTGTCTGGAGAGGGTGGTGCTTCTGCTATGCTCTTGAGAAATCTCTGTGCATTAAAATCAACGTTTAGATCGGTTTCATTTCACATTCTCCTACATAGGAGATGAAAATGAAGTCTCAAGTATGCTAGTTTTATCACAGCATTGTTGAGAAAGGCAGAAAATGGTTGAGAAGGAGGAAAAGAAAAGCAATCTGACAAGGCATAGAACAGAAAAAAATGCCAACAGTTACAGAGAGAAAACTAAATTGAGGTACTGCATTGTAAACATAAAATTTATCCACTTTATCATCTTCATAACAGCACTTAAATTTAAAAGCGGGGCAGGAAAGGGGAAGCAGTATTTACAGAACATATTTGAATCCTGGAGTTTGAAGGTGTGTTTTGCCTGTAAGTTCATAACATTCCTACACATTATAATTTATAAACACTTACATTGCTTTAGTGCATTTTACAGCTGGATTATCAGTATTTTATACTCTTCCTAGATCAATTAAAAAAGCCAACTAATCTCTTGAAACACACCATACACAGTGTTTTCCCAGTGTTTCTAACCCCTTGCACAGCCCCATGGCTTCAGTTAGTGTGCTAGGATGTGACAATTTTCCATCTCTGCAGTCACAAAATTACTACCTTAGCTGTATAGCTCTGTGCTCACACAGGGAGGAATTTCAAATGGCTCCTGGCCTATCCCTTTTGGTAGCAATAGGTGAGCCAGCCTGTGCCCCACATTGCAAAGTGAGAGTAGCAGTGACTGTGTATTACTGTAAGTGCTGCCTAGATCTGTGGGGCATTGAACTGACCATTGCTAAATATAATACCTGCCAGTGGAAGTCCAGCTAATGCACATTCAAGTTTAAAAGATTACAGTATTATCATATCTGGAAATTAAGAATGTTGAGAGATCTTGGCCATTATTTCAGACATACTTGGGTTTTTATACCTCATGTCTGTTTTGAGCTAGATGCCTAAGTTTAAGACTATCCAGGATAATATTCTGCATTTTAATTGATGCACTTATCTCAACTACATTAGAGGCCTCAGCAGCTTTTTCAAATTTGCTACATGTAACTAAAAATACAATGTTGAAAGACATGTATAAGACACATAATCAGTATTTTTACTTTTCACCATAGTGAGAAGTGTTTTCACCTAAACTATAGGATTAAAAAAATAGTTCATATCGGAGAAATTTGCAGATTTATTTTAGCAACCACATTGGCAAAGAGCTGACAGCTAAAGAAGCAGGTAAGTTCTGTTTATCAGGTGTGCCATGTTTTGGTAAAATACCAGAGTGTATTGATTTCTGTGAAATATAAATGTTTTCAGTCTTAACTTTGTAAATAGGTTTAAATTAGCCATTCTTCTCAATTATGACTAAAACAAAATAGAATTTAAAATGCAGTTGAAGCATTAATTTAACTTTTCCTATTAACATGTATGAAATGTGAATGCATATGTATATTGACTTACACTGTGGGATTGCTAGTGATGTGTTGCATATGGTTCTTAATGTTCAGTACTTAAAAAGCAGCACTTCTTACAAAAGGAGCATATATTGAACTGGACAGAAAACATCTAAACAAATTATAAGAAAACTTTAGCCTTTTTTAAAACTGCAGTAATGAGCAAGAAACATTTGTATTGCTGGGTCTTCTAAGAAAATGTAGTTAATCAGTCTGAAAAGGCCATATTTTTTATTTTTTACTAGAAGTCTTCTTTTTCTACCCGTTCAAAATTCTTTATATTTTCCAAGTCTTTATTAAATGTGAATCATTGTTTTAATGGTGAAGAGAAATACGCGGAGCTACAAGGCTGTGAGAAAAGAAAGGGACTAAACAGTATGGATGTTGAAAGCTTCTGGAGATGAGACAGAGTTGCTCAACAGTGCTTATCCAAAGCAAAGGACCAAGCAGTACTACAGTGGTTGTTGATTACCCACACGAAGACCATTGTGCTTCCATGCTGTAATATGCTCAGAGGCTTTTTTTTTTAATCTGTCCATTGCTGTGTGTGCCTTTTCTCTAAAAGGAAATGATGGTGTTCAATTTCTTAATATTTTCTTATGGTCCTTTTTCACTTTAGGAAGCCTAAACTTTGTTTTGATTGTGGATGACTCATTGTCTCCCACTTGTTCCTCCTACCCACAGTCTTTCTGTTAAGTGTGGGAGATTTTTCCTGGAATATAGTAGCCACATATATTTGAATTATCATATGCCCTGGAACCCATTTCACTGTTTTCTACTCTTCAGAAGCTACGAAACACTTTGTAGTCAAATACTTCAAGTTGCTTGGATGAAAGGCATTATAAAAGTGCAGAGAATTATTGCTTAAGCACTCAGATAAATTCAGGATTTCCTCATAGAAACAGGAAGCATCCCAACTCTCAAGCCATCTTTGTTGGAATTTGTGTGCTGGTGCATCCTAAGTCCCTATGTGACTGTCACCAGAGCTCAAAGGCCAAGTCATAACAATCAGTATAACATGACTCTGGGGCTCGAAGCCAAAGGGTGAACATTACTGGGTTGTTTGCGTATCTGGGAGATCTGGCTCGTTTTGAGCTGCAGTCACTTCATACAAGATGGTATCATCCTATATAGCTAATGCTGGAATCTGATTATTGTTTAAAATTAGTTCATTGCTTCATCCTAGTAAGTCACTGTTACAAGTTTTTAAGCACAATAAAGGATAGGGTTCCCTTGCCTTGCAGTATTCCACTTGAATCTCCAGAAGGTCACTTTAATCTCATGATTTCTGTATAGCATCTGCCTGCTCTGTGCAGATGCATCCTGCACCTTTTGGATGTCTGGAGTGGCTGCTACAAACGGTTGAGCCATCATCTGCATTTCACTGTAAACATACAGGAATGTTTTCTATTAACCACTTCTGCTCTTGGCATGGTTTGAACAACAGCTTGGGTTCAGGATTTTTACAAGAACTAATTGACTCTTTTGAAGGTAGTGCAGTCGTTCCCCAGCTTCAGCTTTCAGAAGTGTGTTAAGATTTTACATTCATCTAGTCATTGTGGTGGCCAGACCACAGAGTAGAGGCACAAAGGAATAAGGTGAAAAGTTTACTGTGGTGTAGAGGCAAAATACCTGCAAAAAATCCCAGCAGCTAAATTTGCAGTGTCTGGAAATTACACTGCTGACCATTCTCAAATCCTTACAATTTTTTGTTACTGTTCTTAGTGTGAAACATTTTGTGCTTGGTCTCAGATTATGACTGAAATATAGGGAAGGGAAATATAATGCATTTCTTGTAGATTCAAATTACTTCTGTACAGATCCCGTTCACATGAGTCTAGATATTCCTGTTCATTTAGAACATGAGGAGTTTCTGATATTTTACAACTTTTCATATAATTTGTAGAACCTTTTAAGAACCCTTCTCTAATAAGCAGCTTTTTATTATGGAAGTTACTGTACAATTCATAAATAAGGGTGATCACTGAAATGTTAACATTTTCTCTTATGGCATTGTATTTGTTTAAAAATGAGTATATGAAAGTTTCATGGGCAGTTCTTTACCTTTTAGGTATTTAAGTAACTTGTCAAATTGTTAAAGAAAGGTTATTACACTTTGCACATTTTTGTTTTGAGAGAACAGGTACGACAACTGTCTCTGGGTTTAGCATGTGCACACCCTACACACCTCAAATCCTCATAGGGCTAAAGAAGTGTTACTCTGTCAGCACAGCAGAGAAATGCAAAAATCAGTTTCCCACAGAGTATACTCTGCTCTTCAATTTACATAGCAATACTGTGTGTATATGTATTAACAAATAAATACTTGGTCTGACAGCATGCTCATAAAAAAGCAGGTTGTGGCGGGAACTATACAGGAAAAAAAGGTACTGTTAATTTTTGTTGGGATGTTTTGATTAAAGACGGTCAACATGAAAACAGATATTGAGTAATCCAACTTAGACAGCCTTCCTTTTTCCCAGTGTAGAAAGGTCTGTAAAGTTCCTCTTGTTCCAGAGGGTGGCAAACCATTTCTCTGCTAGAGGTGGCAGGAAGGCACTGCTTGATTTAAAGCATTTCACCATCTCTAGAATTTTTCTACTTGGTTTTAAGAAGTCATGACCTAGCCAATCAGATGGCCAATTTTCAGGCCAGAAGGTGGTCTTCCCCTTAGCAAATCAATTAAAATATACATCCCTACCTTGGTTTTCCTTCCAGGTAGTCTATTTATAGCTGTCCATCTGATTTTCATTACTAGGGGCATAATTGATCTTTTGTCCCATTTTGAAGTTTGTATGCACCTGTCTTAGAGGTTCATAGCAAAATCAATTATCCCTCTGGCTATAGATACATCCTGGTACTTCATTAGGAGTTTGTCAGGGTAGGTGGAGTCCTGTGTGTCAGAGTGACACCAGGTGATGAGTGAGGGAATCAGAGCAGCTTCCATGCTCCTGCTTGTACCTGGTGTCATATTGGTGTGGTCACTGACAGGGTTGTGAGGAGGTCTGATAACAAAAACCAAAAACCAACCAACCAACCAACAAAAAAGCTTAGGCTGAGTTAATTTAAGGAGGAGACTAAAATAGAGATTAATTTGAAAACAGTGTGATTGGACTTTTCTGCTATCACAAGTACATATAAGATTAGCAGTGTAGTAAGATAAGTGATTGTTATGTGACAAAAATGACCATTTTGCATGTAGCATTTATGTAATTTTGCTGTAACTCAATTCATCTGACTGAAGTGGAGTTTGATTAATTCAGTAAGTTACACGTATTTCATTCTAAGTTTGTTCTCACAAAAAAAAACCTTCTGTTTTGGCTGTTTATGATCAAGAATTTTGTTTTGTGTGAAATCATTATTTGTGTGATAGTAGACTTTAGTGGTCTTTATGCCCTTTTGGCTGAAAAGAATACCTAAAAACAGCAGTTGTAGATCAGAAGTTATTGTATGTAGGTAGTATGATGTAATCAGTCAACATTAATTTATCTCATATCATAAAATAAAAAAACAATGTATTACACATTCCCTTATTTTTTAAAATTAAAATATATAAAAACAATTTGCAGAATCCAAAACTAATCTCTGACTGTTCAGTTGTGAAAGTACATTAAGTCCTGAATTGTATTGGTGGTCTGGTTTTTTATCTGTAATTTTTGACAGTGTTGTTTGTTAGAAATAGTAGTTTTGTATGTAAATATACACAACCATTGGTCCAAGTTGTATGGGTTTATAGCATGCTTTAAGCTACATCGTGATGGTGTTACCTCTCATTAATTGTCAAATGACCTAAAATTGTTTTTCATACAACCTACTTGCCCTTTTATGTAAACGTTTTAAGTTTGTATGTCAGTGTGTGGACTACAAGCAGGAAGAGAAATTTCTCCAGCTTCCTAAAGGTGAAGTATTTCCCTTCTTCTCTGGCAAAATTACCGGATAGAAGCAAACCGGTCTAAAGCCAGCACATCCTCTGCACAGCCGGGCTCTCGGGTCATGCGCAGAGCCCGGCCAAGCAGCGAGACTGGGATTGTATTGACAAGAACAAGATGAATGGCCCCCTGGAGACTACGGGGTTTGTATGCTCGTTTCCACCACCTTTTCATCCTTTTGTACCCCCTCTCAGTTCATATGCAGATTAACTCAAACCGAGTCCACACTAAATACTCTTTTTCACTTTAGTTTTGGAAGGTAGGTGGAGGATCTAAATATTTATGAGGCTTTTTTTGCTCTGGTTTATGATGCATTCTTGTTGAATGTTGAGGAATTACATTAATGAATGCATTCCTGCACACACAGACACAGAAACCAGGCAAAAGGGGAAAAAAAACTTCACAAAGCATTGTCAGCTCTAATGTAGGCGCTTACTAAAACAGTTCCCATTTAAAAAAAAAAAAAAGATTTAAAATCCATTGCCAGGAGAAAAATAAATTGTATGGCTGAGCACAAAAGAAAGAACAAAGTTTCATCTTTGCTTTCCTCAGCTGTAAATGAAACTCTTGTTTCAGCTCTGAATAAAATTGAAATAAAACATGTTAATTGAAAAATGAGAGCTTGTCTGAAGTCTTAACAGGATTTGTGTTTGCAGTAATAAAGAAAAGACCAAGCTTCAGTCCTGTACAAGTTTCCTTTAACATCAGTAGTAATAAACATGATATTTTTTGGTGTGATACAAGGTGCAGTTAAGTATACTTTAATTAAACTTAGAAGTCAGGTAATTAAATGCCACTGGTTTTGCCATGATTCTGCTGAGTTCAGTACACTTGTTCAGGAGGGTTAGTTTTTGTGAGACAGTGTTTTTATGAAAACTGAAATTTTTTATTAAATAGAATATACTGAGATTATAGCCAGATATACTAGAATATCAATTTACTTTCAGAATGGTTAGTTCAAAAGTGTAACTAAAGGAACATGTTTTTTATAGGTGCAAGAATAAATGACATTAAAATACTAGTACTGAAATCTGGGCATATTAATTCTTTTAATACTACACTGTCAAAGAGTTGCCTCTTCAGCTTAGAATTATCTCTGCCTTCCTTCCACCCCATTTTATTCTCCAGTACACACGTAGCTGTGCCAGACGGCCACAGCTCACACAAGTGGGACAGTAAATTCTTCTGCATTCAGGAAGCAGAACAAGAGATTTTAAAATGTGCTTTTGTGCTATCATTTAAAAACCTACTGAAGCAATTCCAGAATGCTAGCTTTTCAAGTGCAATAGTATTTCTCTGTCTAGACTCAGTTTTCCAAATTAATAATATGCATATCTGAATTTCATAAAACTGTCCTAATAAATATGTTTATCTTTTTATGGCACTTTGTTTTCAAGGTATTCAGTTTCATATGTAATTAAATCCAATAAATCCATTTCTATTTCATTTGTTCTAAACTTACTGTTTACAATCTTAAAACACTGATTTTGCTATTTTCAGTGACTTTGCCTGTGTTACTCAAGGGTTAAGTGAAACAACTTTGTTTAGCAGATCCCAAAACAGTAAAGCTGTATATGACCTAATAAAAAATTAGTATTTAACAATTGAAATCGCATCACTTTTGTTTGATCTTGTATGCTTTAGCCTAAATCTTCTCCCTCTTGCCTTTCTTTTTCCTATGTCTACACAGCCAGTTGTGACCACAGATACAATATTAGATATCACTGAAGTACTTGAACGCCTTAAATGTGAATAATAAAAAAATCTCAGTTTTGTCTCTTAACTGGTAAGATTCCAAATTTACCTGGATTTGTCCATTCTGGGCAAAGCGAAGCACTTACATGTTACCGCAGCCAAGCATACTTGCACACCTGTATACGGATGTGCCTCTTTTTCTCTGTGGGTGGATTTGCAGGAAGGGGAAGCCTTCTACGTATACATATACAGCACACAGTGAACTAATAGGCAAGTGGAAAAAAATGCACCAAGCTGGTAAATGCTAGAAGAGCATCAGGGAGATGACATACTTGAATAAGCTTTGAGGAAGGAGAAGGGGTAGAGGCAGGCATAGCAAAAAGCTTTTATATGGAGAACGGTAAGAAAAAACCAAAGTTCAGAGAGTCCTTGGCTTGAGTAAGGGCTTTGGGGGCTCCCTTTAAGATATTAACATTCCCAAAGAGAGGAGATAAAAAGCACATCAGCCAAGGTTCTTTCTCCAGATAAGAAAGGTGGACGAAGTATAGGCATAAGTCAGAGAGCGGACACATCAGACTCCTGTAAAAGGCTTTCATTTATAATACCAAATAAGTACCCACACATACACAAAAAAAAAAAAAACAACAAAAAACAAACAAACAAAAAAAAACAGAGCCAAAGACGTTGTAGTGCACAGGAGTGCCATGTTAATGAGGAGGAAAGCAATTATCTCTACCTTTCCCAAAAGGAATTGGCACAGGAAAATTTAGGAATGGATGAAGATCATGAGCCTGAGCTAGGCATCATCCACATATGCGTGTCAGCTGCACCTCCAACCAGCATGCTGATGTTGAGGAGAAGCTGCTTTCTCCAGGCCCAGAGGGTCATGTGGAAAGGGGCCTATGAGAGGAGCGAGAAAGTCCTGTCTAGACCCAGGGGACTTGTGGCCTGTGCACTAGCTAGCTCACATTCCTTTAATAGAATATAGGACATAAACTAGTTACCTAAGCTGAGCACTTCTCTTCTTCCACTGAAACCAACCTGCATCTACAGATTTCTAACCTATTAAAATAATCTCTGCTTCCAGAAGATGGAAACACACAATTTCAACTGTGCGAATGAAACACCCATGCTTTCAGTGCATTCTTAAAGGCAAGACTGTGAGCCTACATAGTGATCTTCTGCCTTAGCAAGTTTTGCTTCAGCCAAGGGTGGGAGCACATTCCTGACTTTCTTGATCCGAGTCCCACAACAGATCCAGTCTTCAGGTCCCAATGCAAAATCCTAACACCCAGGGGAAAAGAAAAGGGAAAACTAAAAAGGTAATGGAACTGATTATAAGGACCCAAATTTAGCACTCTCAGGATTACCAAACAGGTTAAGATTTCCAACAATAGCAGCTCCCCTTTATTTGTTTGTACTCACTCTACACTTTTACTATTTTTCCTCTGAATTTGTTCAAATTCAGAAATCACAAGATATGTAAGGATTAAAAAAACAAAAAAAACCCACAACACACACCACTGGAAATTGCAGGTAAGTTGCTTCAAGACTCAGCTTTTGTGGTGAACACCAAAAATGAGCAATATTCCTTTTTCCTGAGGCTGATTCTGAAGCATTGTCAGATGATATCTGAAGGCAGTGGGATGCAGCCATGTGTTTTCAAGAAAGTACTTTCATGAGTCCACCTAATCTTGAGGCTGAGATCTTTCCAAATGGCATCCTGCATAAATTTCCCTTTTTTTTCCTTTCCAAAACGAAATTTCCTACAGCTGAATCACAGCATTCTAAATGGAGTCTGCCACCTGGCTAAGCTATGAGAAGTCTAGCTGTTTTACTACTAGTGTGACAGAGTCATCTCACAGATGGGAGGTGTATCCCCACGGACGGCACTGAACTGAAAGGGAATCTGAAAAACAAATTTTTTTTGTGAGTTTGATGTACAGGCTTACAGTATTTGTCTTTGGTGCCTAACAACTGAATTAGATGTAAAACACAAAAATTCTCTCTCCCTCCGTACTCACAGATGTCTCCATTTCTGTTGAGGGATAGACCTGGAGCTCGTAGCAGACAGAAAGGTACAAGTGCTGAAGCCACAATTACCAAAGTGCTTAGAGGTCTAACATATGTCCTTAGACCAGTTTCTCAAATGACAGGTCTTCAAAAAACCCTAACAAAACAGGTCTGCAAATTTTCACAAGTTATGAGTGATGCACGCTTTCTTCTCCTGTACAGAAGCAATGTTCAAATTAATGGTTGAGGTTCATAAGCACAGTTCTATTAGGACTTCCCGGCCAATCTAGGTTCCAGAAATATCCTTCAGACACTTAGCCTTCATTCATTAATTGATGAGGGAATGTGAGTCCACCTCTAGACACAAAGATTTACTGCCTTGGGCACAGAACTCCTGCAGGGCTTAAGTGTCATAACAGAAAGGCTGTGAGATGCTGATAGAATAAACTAGAACATCATTTCTCCCTCTTACACAAATCAACTCCAAATTTCTTCACAAATTGTCAAGAGCTTCGTGGTTGTTCTTCAGACAAACAGCTTCCAATGTCAACAAGTGCTGACCTAGGAAGGAGGAAAGTGGATTTGGGAGAGTTTTATTCTCCAAGCACAGTATTTTTCTTAGCCTGCTTTCTCCTGTTAGAATTTCTCCTTTCAAAGGGGGAAGGGCAGAAGAACAAGCTTCTGTTTGACAGCTCTTTTCTTACCTGTTACTTTTGCCAGCAGAGTCTTCACCCTTCATAGATACAGAGTGATTATTTGAAGGGCAAAAGATGATCCAGGCAAAAGTTGCAGATTTATTTGAAGGAGAACAGAGTAAACTGAGGAGCCTATACAGTTATTTCAAGAATAAATGTTCCCTGTTTTGGAACATAATAATTTACCTCCATTCAATTTCTGACATTTTTTAAGCAATAACTGTTGCTAATTTGTTTGTCAAGGATTTTCCTTGTCAAAGGGTGAGAATTTTTCTTTTAAAAACTAATGAAAATCAGGAATTAAATAAATGAGGTTTACAGAAATCTCAAGCATTATTTTTTCCTAAAGATCATTTAGTGTTCCTAAATTGTGTGGACTGAATTTGTTATCATAAGTTTGCAAATATAAATGCTCATTAGTTGAGTATTAATTACATGATCTAATTTGGGAGCATTCTAAAAGTTTATTACTGAATCAGCTATCTTTAGCTTTTTTCATTTGTCAAAAAAAAATTGTCAAAGCTGCAAACTAATCAATTAATATTTTGTGATACTTGTCTGAGGAAGATAAAAGGACTTGTTTTGTTCTTTAAACACTCCCTTAGTCACTTTACTAGAGTGATTTTTAAGAATAATGTCATCTGAATAAGGGTAATGATCTAGAAGGATACTACAATGAGACAAAAGAAATCGGAATTTAATTTTTCATACAGATTTTTTTTTCTGCCTCTCATCTAAAACTTAAACAAACAGAACCAGGATCAAGCTGCGACCATAATGCTGCTCACCCTGGGCTGGCCGTGTTTATACTGTAGAGATTTCACCCAGCACAGCGTGTCAACTTACGGAACGGTGCCTGGGAAGTCTTTGGGAAAGTGTTAGTTAGCCTTGGGAGAAAACTGTCCCGAGGCTGTCCTGAACAGCACTGCCACTGGGATGCACTCCCTGGCACTGCTGAATTTCTCAGTGCACATGTAATTCCCAGGAGTTTGATCAGACCACGGGACACTTCTGTCAGTAAGTGCTCCTTTAGTAGGGAATAACTATTTTCCCTTTCTTCCGCGTCTTATCTGCTACATCTATTTGGGCCATGATATCACTGGCAAAAGTAATCTCTTCCTATTATGTGTAAACTATCTATTACAGGCAGATCACAGCTTTAATTTGAAGTTATTACATAGTATATTAATTAGAGTAGCAACAAAAAGATTGCCAAAATTTAGAGAAGTCTGATAAAAGAAAAGGAAATCTGTGTCTCCCCACATAAATATATATATTTCTGTAAGTGTGAATCTGTCAGTATACTAATATACAGTAGATGTGTATATATATTTTTTTTAAAATATACCATGCAAAAGAGTTCTGAATTACTACATCCCTCTGCCAGCAGAATTAAGATAACAATCTATTACACAGCTTTTTGACAGAAATGTAATAGTTAGATAAGCTTATTCTTGCATTATGGATGGCTCCTCTAAAAACCTGGACATAGGCGTATTATATGACATTTCACTCAAAATTGACAGTATTTCACAGAGAAAAAAATTTAAAATATTTTCTGAGAATAGCTATCTTTATCATTTAAGATCTGGTTACATACTATATAATTTAATTTATAGCACCAAAAAACCTCAACTTAATGAAGGATGAAGTTAAGAATAGAGATGAGGGACAGCACAAGAAAAATAGAACCCATGCCTGAGACAGGTGTTTTAATGGCTTCATCTTGGCAGTGAATTTCCCTCTAACACTGGTATCTGTACATGAAACAAGAAAGGCAGTAAAGGAAACAGCAAAGGATAACAGTACATGCACAAAGAGGGATCTCGCACAACAGTGCAAGACAAAGAAAACCAAACTTGTAAATTGAAAACCAGGAATTCAGAAACCTAAAAATACTTTTTCTTTTCTTCTAGTAATCATAATTTCAAGTAAAACTGGGTGAAATAGCCATGAAATATGCAAAGTAGCTGTCTACTCACACTTTGAAATGGCAATCTACAAATACTCCAGACTTCTTTTGGATTTACCAGCTCCATCAGGAATGCGCATTTAGTACCAGCTGCCAACATTTTCAGGAACATATATACTGAATAGATATTACAGTGTGTGGCAGAATTTTTTCAACTGATGGCAAATGATGTGAATTTTCAAACTGATACAGAATGTCCTCCCTTGGTCCAGGGAAAGGAGCAAAAAAAAAAAAAAAAATTATTGAGCCAAACACTTATTAAGGCCCTTCAGACCTGATTAAAGTCAAATTGAAGGAAACGTTTACTTTAATATAAAATATGCACAGCAACACAACCTTAATTAGACACACATGTCTCTCAAGATATCAATAAATGTTTCCTTTTTGATAAGTCTGATTTAATAGACTGTAATAAGGGGGATGTTTCTGAAATATCATTCAAGGAAGTGGGAGAAATAAACAAGCTCAAACATTTAAAACTCAACACCAATTAGTATACCATTCTTTTAAAAAGAAATCTGAATTTCAAGTTTATTTAGCTTCAGTCAAACACAATAAAGGCTCTTTTTTTAAATAATTGGTTTTGAGATTTGAAAAACAGCTTCTGGGTGTTGGTATCTTCATTCACAGAAGGCTACATAAGCAGCAAAATGTGTTGGATGCTCTAAGTTTTAGCAGTGAATTAGAAAATAAATTTAAAGACAGATCTCCCCATATGAAGAGGTTTTGTGTCTGTTCTTACCTTTGGCATGAAAGAGAACCTGAGAGGTCAGAAATGGGATCTTGCCTTGTGCAGCTGCCTAGTGACAGCACCATATTCAGCTTGATCATGTGAGTTCTCAGCTGGGTTTGGGGCCTTAGGGAACCTTGAAGCAAGACATGCACAGCACATACTTTTAGCAATTTCAAGCAAAGCAAAGATTTCTGTGTCCATTCACAGAAGCACTTGCACTCCCTTTTGGCCCTCTACACCACAGAAAAGTGATGCAGATTGCTTAAAACTCCAAGAACAATTCTCCACTATCCCTTCTCATACAGGTTTCTGCTCCAATTCAGACACAGAGTGTTTGATTTGTGTTGAACGGCGCCTTGCTGGTTGTATTTCAGAGGTGATGACAGAAAGAAAAACTGTCACAAAGAAAGACCTGCAGGAAGAAATGAGGACCCACTGTGTCTCCAAGCACAGGAGAGGGTTGGGGGGAGGTTTGTGCCCAGAGCAAGTAACGGGTGTGAAATAAAATAGTGACCTTAAATCTCACATCATACCATGATTGTTCTGTGAAGAAGCCCAGGGCTGCAGAACAAGGAGATCTCTTTACTCTAAAATTATTTTCTTGCCAGCAAGGAAGAGGGGAATGAGCATTCCTATATGAGGAAACCCTGTTAGAACACTCGCCTGCGTCTGTACTGGTATTACTTGATTTTCTCAGAATGGTTTCCTGAGTATCTGTGGGCTCAGCTTTCCTGTGTGAAAGTAAATGGCCTCAGTTATTCTGCTGCCATGGGATGTGAAGCAAATAATTACCTTTGTTCAGGTTCTTGTAATTCAGAAGTAAGAATATTTGAGTGTAAACTCAATAGTGGATTTTTAATGCAGTCAGTTCATGAAACCGGGTAAAACTGTTTTTTAAACTAGAGAGCAGATTCAAACCCAACTGACATCAATGAATAGCTTGATGCAGTGATGCCAGGATTTCATCCCTAATTTTCCAGAACAATGATTAAAATTACAATATCCCCTTGAAAGGTGCTTTGCTTAAAAAAAAAAAAAAGGTAAAAAATATTTTTAATTCCAAAGATTGTATTTGGAAGGTTTTAAAATTGTGTCTCATAGACAGTGTCTGATATGTACCGTAAAAAGGAAAGATTTCATCTGTATTATTGTTTCTGTTACATCAGATATTCAAACATGCTGCAATAAAAGACTCCAGAATAAACAGCAGGAGAATTCATAGAATTTAAAACACCAGAAAACTTCACAATATCATTAACTGGAAATAAACTGAGTCTCAAACTCAGCATTTTGTATTTTTTCATGACATGACTACCTTTTTTTAAAAAGACATAAAACACTTTTTAAAAAGTTAACAAACATGCAGATATGAACTGGGACATTCAAATGTATTATCAAAGAAGACAATTGATTTTTTTTTATATATAATGCTATATTACTGATTATACCACATCAAAAAACCCCTTACATTTTAGCAACAGTTTTGCTGCATTAAGTCAGTGGAAGTGCCCACCAGGCTGTCACGGTGTGCTCAGTGAGAGAGGCTGGATAGTGCATGATATCCTAGCAGGTAGCCTCTTTTAAATAATTTGTACGTGGTGCTGGACTATGTGCATAATTCCCTCCAATCCACTAGAATGCTGAAGTGGCCAATGCATAACAGGGCCTTTGATGATGAAGAAGTGGAAGAAAGATGCTCTAACTCAGGTACCTCCCACTCCTGATCTCTATCCTTCATAAATCTTGGGAGGAAATGGCTCTGTGGATGGAAAGCTTGTTTTCTCAAAGGTAAATGGGAAAAAAGGAACATGCAGAGAAGACATTCCCCAGGACCAGAATGTACAAAAGTTTCTTCTGCATCTTCCCTTTCCACCAGCCCAAACAGGTCAGGTCTTCCAAAATTTAAAAACCACTGAGATGACTTCAGCACTTCTCAGGGAAAACCTCAGTCTCAGCAGATGGGAGTTCAATTTTTTTTTTT
>VYZT01014232.1:0-52874 GCA_013400735.1 Pomatostomus ruficeps | reverse complement strand
AAAAAAATAAGTATTCATTGGTATCTATGATTCACTTAAGGAAAAAGAGAGTGAACTGCAAACAGAAAGAAAGGAGCAGACTAATGCTGTGGGTGCCAGATCACCTGCAGAAGAAAGCCTTTCCCGAAACAAGGAGGGAAACATTCAGCAGTGCCTGTGGGAATCAGGAGCTATAGAGAGAAGGAAATGACTTAGCGGATAGCTTTGGTGCCTCTCAATATCGGCAGCAGCAAAAATGTAACATGAAAGTAGAAAAATGGGAAGAACTGAAGCAAAGAACAAAATGAACCCAAGAGGAATTCAGAGGGTGGTGGCGAAGGGCACTTGTCGTGAATGGGACAGAGCAGCCACAGTAACGAGGTGATAAACAGAGTGCCAGAGGCATGACGGCATGTGCTGTGGAAAATAAAGTTTGTAACAGTAGACATTTTAAGAATGCATTCATCACTGAATACAGTGCAAAGCAAAGCACACAAGCATACAATGTCTGGAGGGCCAGGGAACTGTTCCTCCCTGAAAAGTTAACCCACTTTTTCTTTAAAAGTTACATTATTTTTTTGTGTTGGACCATACTCTTATACACATGATTGGAACTTTAACCCTGTTTTGCTTCTGTTGGTGCTAACTAGAAAAGTTTTAAAACTATCCATATGATGTTTTTTTATTAATCTGTGCTTCCATTACTGGCAATTCTGTAAATAAACTCCTTGAGATTGGGTACTGCCTATAGATTCAGATAGGTCACTAAAAGCAATGGTAACCCTCTATCCTCTGCTACTGCTTTGCTCATTATATTGCATAGATAATCTACTAGACCTAGTGTTCTCTGTTCTCCCACCTACAAAGGGCGTATTTCCTCCCTTTTTCAATGCTTCTGTTCCTTCTTCTGTCCCAGTAATACACATCTCATCCTCAACTTCCTTTTTTTCCCCTTGCCTTAATCTTCCACTGCCATGCTTACCTCCGAAATAGATACACCTCATCCTTAGCTTTCCTTAACTTGAATTTACTATTTCTTCACAGTTCAACTTCTCACCTTCCTTCTGCTTCTAAGTTCCAGATGATATCTTTAAAGCCTCTCAGGTGGCTACATCTTCCTTATTCCCTTCACGGCTACTCCGACTTCAAACACGTAATGCAGACAATTAAATCTACTCAGATTGCTGCTCCTTCCATATGTCTTATAACTCCTGACTTTCTAAGCTTTCTGCATCATTTCCTTCCTGCCTAATTACCCAGGCTTGTCCTGTGGAGCCGCTCTCCTTGAGCTGTTAGTTCGGTCAGCTTCCATGTGCCACATGTCCCCTTGTCCTGCATTAATATCCACTCTTTTCTCATGGCTGGTACAATCGAAGTGTATATTTTGACACAAACAATGTTATAGTATTTCCACTTTCTATTTTGCTGTGTTGTGCCAACACACAAAGGTTTCAATTAACCTGTAAGCTTGTCAGGACAAGGATTTTTCTTGCCTAAACTTTAAAGGATCTTTTAAGCACATAACAAATGCAGAGATTTTGGCACCATCTTATTTCCAGAAGCATTTTTTTTGTGGAAAGTAGAGCTCAGTGCTTCCTCTCCTCCCCCATCTTCTCTCTGTTGTCTCTCCAATCCAGTTGGATCTCGAGGCATAAACACGATTTCACCAGAATTGTTTTTCAGCTCTGTGAAATTGCATCAGACCCAAAGAAATGTAGAGGTTTCTGGGGTGACTGTGTCTGCATGTTACAGTAATACAGCCTGTTCGATGCTGTGTTGTAGCACACCAAAAATTTAAGTCCGCAGCTTACCCCAGCTACCTCTACTACAGAGTATAGGTAGTGGAAAAGTAAGGAGTAGAAATTAGGAGGAATATATGCCCCCTGTTATCCTTCCACAAACACTTTTTTGTCTTTCCTACAATTAGAATTATATTTTACTGTCTTGACTCGTATGTTGGGTGTTTCTCAACTAAATCTTGTTACAAAACTCAGTGTCTTTTTATCACAGACCAGAAGAACAATTAAACTGATTTATGTCAATCATGTTACGAAATGACAACTGCACTCTCAGTCTTTCATTCCACTATTCAGTAAAGTCTGTATCTTGCTATACTGAGTACTGAGAGAAGGAATTCCATGCAGCATCTACATAAGCAAGGATTAGAGGTGTAGTTTATATAAACGTATTATACAGCATTGTAAAATGAAGGCATAATTTAAACAACTTAGAATATTTCTTTCAAGGCATACATTACACTTAAACAATCAATTTTTTCTGCCAATATTTTTGCAAAAAGTTGAATTGCTTATTATTGCAGCCTCTTCTGTGCATCAAATGGAATCTTGATCCCATATTCCATTTCTCTGGTTTTCCAACAACATTGCTCCAATATCCCTCCCGACCACATACACATTACTCCATAAGAACAGATGGAGTTTATGCACAACTGGCTTGTTTTTCCTATAACAAATCGAAATGAGCAGCCAGACAAGACAGAAATTTGCTGAAATTCTGAATTTTTCCTGCAAGTTTAAAGATTTTATAAGTTATCATTCATTGATTATACAACATCCATGCTCACAAGCATCTGTTGGTTGCATATGGGAGTTTAGACAAGCTCCTTTTCTTATACTACTGCAGAAAATAAGACACAACTTGATCAAAAGAGTACTGCTGCTGCAGCTGTTTGCAGGATGAGCTCTCTGCCTCTTTCTGAACTGGGGCCTAAGCAGCCAGTAAGAGAGGTTGTACCATATCACACACACCAACAACTCAGGGACAGATATGATAAAGCCAAATTTTCCTATCTGGGCAGAAACAAGAGGAGTTACAGCTGAGATTCAGCTCTGGCAACTTACAGGAAGATTATGAACCGCTCATAATAAGCAGAAGTTTTTCTGGCAGCTATTTTGTATGTTTATGCAGATAATCTATCAATTTGGAAAAACTGCAGACCAGGTATATTTATGGCTCCTGAAACTCATGGATTTATTCCTAATCATTGGAAGGTGTGCTTATACATCACAGACCTTCATTAGCAGAATTTTAGCCTTCAGATTTCTGCCTCCAGCCTCAGCTGCTTGTTTCAGTCCATTCAGTTCTGTGAACACTGGAAAAGATTAATAAATCCTGGCTTATATTCTTTCCTTTTCCTGACTATCAAAAGTTCAAACCCAACCATTAAACTTGCAACATTTACTTAACGGCACGCTTTGTTAAGCAGTACTTTTCAATCCTTTTGAATATGCCAAAAGCACAGGAATTAGGAAAATTATTCTGACTCATTCAGTTTGTTTCCTTTTTTTTTACCATGATGAAACACTGAGCTGGAGGAATGGAGGCTTCCAGGAAGCACTAGGGAATTCTTGTCACCATTAAATATATCACTACATTGTGCTACTTTTTTCCCCAGGGTTAGAATTATGTCTTTTAGGTTGCTCTCCCTAAAGGTGGAAAAGAGGAAAATGCTAAAGAAATAATAGCAAAGTCAAGAAAATATCTATCACTGAAAAAAAAAAAAAATCCACTACTCCAAAGAGCAGAAAGACAGACAGCCATTAACTTAAATCAGTAAAAGAGCTGGGTTCACTTGTCTTCACTCTTTCTGGTTTTCTATCCTGAGTTGAGAGCACATTCCTGCAGTTCAAAACTTGGCACTTTTTTCCCTTTCTCATCTATGCTGCCTCCTTCAGATATCTTCTCATTTCTACTCTTGTCTGAGCCTAGTCCTGGCTTCAAACTTTCTAAATATCCCATCTTTATTTTTAAAAAGCTTTTCTTATATGAATTTCAAGCCATCAAATCAATTAACACAATGAAGTTAAACTCACATAGACTGGTATTCAACCAGCACTTAAAGTTCACTATTCCTGTTTCAGACCTGAAATTCAAAAACATTTTTCCAAAAATATCATTCAGTCTTGTAAAAAAGATTTATTTCCTCTCTCTTGAAAGGAGCTATTCTTTTGTGAACACTACCACCAGTGTGCTCTTGGACCCAGCTTTCCTATGCTGCTGTCCTGTGCTATGTATTGTATTTGTCTGATTTACATCATGTATTACTTAAAATCAACACCTTGATTATTATAAGAATTTTGTCAAGGATGCTCCACAAGTAACAGTACTGTAGGAGATCGGTTTTGTCAATGCTTTGCTAAAATTTGGTGCAGCATTTTGCTTATTAACTGTACAATAATGACTTCTTTAGGACCAGCCTGATCCAAAAAAAAGCACATTCAGAGTTGGCATCTAGATTTTAGAACAACCCCAAAGTTCAAGGCAATCTCCAAAGTCTGGGTGTGTGTTTGTATTTTCACACTCCCTCCAGCACACTGTAGCTCCTACAATGCAGTAGGACAGGATTAATGGCTTCATTTCTAGCCAATTTATTTTCTAATTCCATCTGGCTTTGTTTCGTATTTTCACAATCCAGTGACTTTGTTGACACTGCAAGACAGGAGTAAGTCACATACACAATGTTGTGTTTGGATGCTGCAATATATTACAGAATTCAGACAGAAATAGAAAATGGCAAATCATGTGCAAAAGTCATCTCCTAACTTTGCCAAGGCATTCTGGGTTTCTCTTAGGCTAAGTAGTATTTTACTCAAACTGTTGCAGAATATTCATCAGTGTTTTTTGTTTTAAATAGTGAACATGGTCTGCTTAAAATAGTGTTCCTGTTTCAATATAAACAAACCACAGCCTCTATACCTTCTACATTTAATCCATTGTAGCATGTAAGGGGGATGGAGAGAGATTAGATTGGAGAAATTTGCTCAGCTTCTGTTTCTTGACTTCCAAGATCTTCCAAGGTCTTTTACAAATGAATGAGAGAAAAAAAAAAAGTCTTTGTATGTAGAATTTGCTGGGTGCTAATTTGACATGGCAATGAGATGAAAGTTGGATTCATGCTAGTTTCAACATCAGAGGATTGGAATGCAGCCTACTTAGCATAGAAGTCAAACAATTCACTGGCAATAGATTGCTTTCCACTTCTAGATCTACTAAATAAATAGAAAACTAATTAACATTGTAGTATGGCAAATGTAGCAGGCTTGAATTTCATTAGGGCACTGACTGAGAACTGAAAGAATCACAAAGTCGTTATATGTCCTAGTGTGTAATGAATCTTTCTTAACTGTCTTTTCCATGGGACAGACAAGATACTATTTGTGTGCCCTCTGCATAAGAATTTCCTGATATATTTCCACTTAAAATAGGAATCAAAGTATAAACCCTTGAAATTTTGCAAGTATTCTTTTCATTTCCCATAAAATAGCTTTGGTTCCGTAACAGCAGCATCACGTTTCTTTGCCTTGTGCATTTTGGTTCAGCTACTTAAAGCTTATTAATTATATTTTTCACAGGGCATTTTTCTGTTTCATTATCTATGCTTCTTTTTCCCTGATGAAAAGTGATAATAGGTTGTATTTCCTGTAGTGTTAAGAACAGGGATCACACAAAGGAATATCTATAATCACATTCTGAAAGGAAAAAAAAGTGTTTATTTTTATACTTTTCCCCATAAACACACATTAAACTGAACTTCCTATATCCAGAATTGCATAACCAGATTTGGCAGTATTAATTAACAATAAAGGTAGTGTTTTGCCCCATAAGAATCAATAAGATAATTATGTTACTTAGGAAATTGTAGTCATATGATTTTGCTTTCAGTGCATAATGAATAACATTAAGTTCTGTGCAACAAAAAGGTTTTACAGACCTAAACAAGCCCTAGGACCTGTCTGAAATTCTTCCAGGAAAGCCTGATTGAAGTCCTGTAGCAACTACCTGATTTTACCAGCTCTTAGGCATATGTATATATGCTTGCAAACACATACTCATTTCATCAAGTACACAAATTCTTGAACAGTATACTCCCAGGACATAGTTTTGGGCTGGCATGCAGGAAATACCAGGACCATTTCTGTGTTTTAATATTTGGACCTTGGAATACTTTTGCCACACTCCACATAGCTTCATTCCTAGGCAAAAAATGAATTAAATGTCTTTCAAGTGTCCATTATAAAGCTAAGCGCTGTACATAAATATGCATGAGAGGTCATTATTGCCAAGAGACGATTCTTAAGAGGTTCAAGTGTCTCTTACTAAGATTTTCCTCCTTGCTCTGTGGCAGTGAAGTGATTACTCAAAGGTGTAGTTGCATCTCTAGCATCTGATTTCAGTGCTTTGGCTTCTACCCCTTTTGTTTTCTTTCGGGGTCTCCCAGTGATCAAACATACACACTCCCAGGCATCCCCAACAGTGGGCTGGAAAATGACAGGGATGGAAGTACATCTCAGCGTTTACCTGCACCAGGGGCCTAGCTGGGATGTCTACCAGTCCCTGGGAGAGCAATCCCTGCCAGCAGACAGGTGGAACAAATGCACACGACCGCCTGCGCCTTCAGTCTCAGCAGAAGCCAGCTCCAGAGTTCAGGAAATGTCTTGGATCCTCCTCCTTCCTGCAGTGTGGAGCTGCCAGCCTGGTGTGCCCCAGGGCCCCTGGGCCATGCGGGCAGTGCCCTGCCCTGCTCACCACCACCTTCCCAAGCAACGGGAAAGTGCAGCGCAGTGGGAAAGGTGTGGAAAGGGAAAAAGCAATCATGGGTGTGATAACAAGGCTGAGGAATGCAAATATACACTCCAGGTAACTTTGGATTTCAGTCTATTCTTTGACAAGGTAAAAATCCAGAAAAGATCACGCACTGACTGTATTCAGACACGACTACAGCCTGCTGGTGGTTTTTCCAGCATTGCTAAAGGCATTCCAAGCAATTACTGTGGGAGCTGCATAAAGCCAGCGTCTGACTCCAAATCCTGGGTAGACTCCTATCAAACACTATTTTCAGCAGTTCTCTTGTAGGCACAGGACACCTACAGTGGCAGCAGCTACACTTGTCAGATGCCACATTTACTGTGTATTTCCCCCTCCCTTTGTGTTTTTTTCCACAGTTCTTCCAGTGGGGATTTTGGCTCTCTCACATGCATATTAGCTTGGTATTATGTCATTCTTCCAACTGCACAAACCTTTCCAAAATGCTTGTCAAACCTGCAAGTGTTGTGGCGTTTTGTTATTTTTCGGTTTGCTTTGGGGTTTTTCTTTCTGAAAACATGTGGGTAGAAATACAAAACATGTATTCCCAGCCTTTACTCGTATGCAGCAGGAAAGCCTGTGCTCTTCTCAGCACAGGGTAGCCTGGAGAAGGTGACTACATGATCCCTGGCTGTTGCTGCTCCTTTTCCATCAGGTCAGTCACATCCTCTGTTACAGATGGAAGGCCTGTAGATAACCCAAAGAGCAAATAAGTCATTCACTCCTGATCATAAGGCTCATTTACTCCCATGCCTCTCCCAAATCTCAGTTTCCACCACACGACACAATTAAAATGAAAACCTGTAATTATTTTTGTTTCAGTTTTTTGTTTATGATTTCAATTGCCTTTAGTAACCTGGTCTGTGTCCCCTCACTACATCTAATTCCAGAGCCATGGTTCAACCTCAGAGCATATTGGTTCTTGCTCTCTGGTTAATGCATCCATTTCTTGAGTTATTGCCTTTGCATTGATCTCTATTGATTTAGTTAAAAGACCTCATCCATGTTTCCATTTCTGTGAGGGAGACGTGCTTGCATTACAGGACCTTTAATGGCAGGGTTCTCTCTCCTGTCATAGCCTTCATCTGCAATGTATTTTACTGATTATTCTTCATGAGTAATCCTCAGCAGAGACTGCCTAAGAGACGGAACAATATATGTGTCTGACGGTCTTTGGTATTTTACACTTAGCTAATGAACACACCCTTGCAACGTGGGGCACCGCTGTCTTGGACCTACTCTCCAGTGCTAAGGAAGGCTGTCACCAAACCAGTAAATCTAGCCAGGACACGGAAGGAACAATAACCAAAAGTATGCACATTAATCCGACAAAATTAAAGCTGCAGTAAAGATTTGATAACATCATGTGAGAGCAGCAAGGCAAAGAGCAGAAGAATGGCTGGCAGAAAGTTCCCTGCTCTTTTACAGCCAGATGTTTAGTGGAGGCTGTGTGCTCAGACAAGAAGCTGTTTGGAAACAAGGGAAATGACATAGCATCAGGAGGTTCACTTCCTCATGTAAAAGCAGCCTGATTTCCAAAAAAACCCCAGCCCTTAGCTAATGAAAATGTTGCAAATGCAGCAAAAGTACAAATAGAGGATTTTGTTGCTAGCTCAGCAAAAAAAAAGAAAAAGAAAAGAAAAGAAAAAAAAGATTGGTTTTTCCTCTCAACTAGAATCACCAATGTTTGTGCCCTAGGACTGCAGGGTTTACTTGGCAGGCTGAGCTACCTGTTAGAGGGGAGGACAAACCCCAGCAAGGTGGCTCGGTTTCCAAAATGATCTTTGAACAGCTTGGGAGCTCATGCCCAAACACTTACTGCATTTTAGGGAAATGAAATTCTGACTCCCAAAAATAAAAAAAGGAGAAATGAATCTGACCAGCTTTACATCAATTTAGCTCTCTGCTGGTCTGTGGCATGCTTCAAACACCGGCTCAGAAGCCTTTTAAACAGAAAATCAGAGCTGGGGTGAATGATGGCTCAGCAGCTGGGCCTGCCTGATAAATACCCATTAGATGCATCAGCCTCCAAGAACCAAAACCTCTGGGATTTGAAGCTTCCTCTTCCCCACCATCTTCCAGCTTTGCCCTGACAAACAATTAATTTTAAAACAATATGTCCCTGATCCTATCACTGCTCTGTATGGTCACCAAAACACAAGATAAAACAGATCCTCCAGGGAAAACTCATGTCCCTGCATTGTCAGTAATGAATGGAATTATTTCATGCTTCACAATGCCCTTGAGGGGGAGTCATACCAATTAACATAACTGGGCTTTTCTTATTACATGATTGAAATTAATGAGTAGAGAGAAAGAAAAGAAGAGGGGGACAGGAAGATGGTATGGAGCAGTGTTTTATAAAGCATTCCGATCTATAAGCTGAGGATTCATGACTGTCTTAATAAAGTCCAGCCCCTCAGAGGTAAAAATTGCCTCAATACTAAGAAATTTGAGCTGGTTTTGTCCATGTAAGTCCATTAGGACTAAACTCTATTTCAAAATAAGGTTTGTGTAATACTCAAGTATGGGACAGGCCTCATGTTTACACACGTGTTACTGCCCGAGTTCGCTAGGGGTAAAAATCTCCTACAAGAGCAGTCCACATCTTCTGATGAAAGCATAAGGTTGTTACTGCAAATGTTTGGTCTGTGTGGAGGAGTTTAATGCTCAAGGAGGCTTTGCAGCCATAGCAAAGCAGGTCTGGCATTCCTTCATTTCTTGCTATCTACACAGAGAAATACAAAAATAATTGCTTTGAAGATAGGTAAATGCCAACAGCAGTCAGGTTAGAAGTTAAGATCCCTTATTTGCTTTGTCACAGTTGGGAGTTAGTAAGGATTTTGCCAGTTTCTGTGGGGCTAGATTAATGAAAACATGCATGAGAATGCAGCTGGCATCTCATGGTCTCCCTTGCACCTTGGTCACATATCATTTACAGTAACAGCTTAAAAATACCAGTTTGAAATACATAGAGACATTGATAGAGTAAAATTCTTGCATTAAGGGAAGATTTTGTCCCAGGGGAAAGCAAGCTACTCACAGCAGCTCACTGGAGACATCTACCTTCAGTGTCTAACTGGGATTACCCGGCTGCCTCCATCAATACAGAAGCATTCTGTGACCAGCTCAGGGCCTGGGGGTATCAGCCGTTCCCCTCTGTTTATAGTGGGGCTGCAGAAAATGTCATTACCTCCTTTTTGTACCAAGGTCCTGAAGATGATTCTTCAGAAACTGCTCTGTTAACTGCACTCCATTACCTCCCCTTTGAAACTTATCCACTGTCATTTCCCTACCAGCCAAATCCTTTTCTGTCTCAGAGTTCCCTTTTCAATTCTCAGGTCATCCAGTTTCACCAGGCATCTAAATTTCCTAAGTAGGAGAACTAAGCATTTCCTTTATCTAGGACATAAAATTCAATTTAATAAAAGAAAGATATCAATCAATCTGGCATAATCTACTGCAGTAAGATGAAATCCAGCATTTTCTTTCAATTTCTCCTACCTCCATGTATCTGAATATTCTTCCCTTCAAAAATTCTGCGAGAGCTCTACATGCCCTTAAGGCTGCCCATTTTCCCTTACTTACCACCCTTCTGCCTCCCTCCTTCTGCAGATGAATGCTGGAACCCAGAACTTCAATATTAGTATGTTCAATCTTACCCAATCTGACTTTCCATGTCAGGCTGAAGTATGAACATCAGCAGAAGGGCACCTGGGCCATGCAGGACAGTCTTGCTGGGCCCAACTCTTGTTTTCTCTGTGGAACAATTGCAACACAAAAATTAGAAAAGCTTTCCTTAGAAGCAATCCATAAGACCTAATTCAAGAAGGTGCCATAGAGGAGATCTGTGGGCTGAGGCACCTCCAGGAAGGGAGGGCAAGCTTTGAACTCAATGTCCCCATGTCCCAGCTGCATGCTGTGATCACCTTCATGACAGGAGGCTGCAACAAGTCAGCTGAAAGGTGTTCCTGCTGACCAGCTCAGCTATGCTCCTGTTCCACAGCAAACACCGAATGGAAAGAGCTGCTGAACCACCTTGTGTCACTGCGTATCTGCAGCACTTCTTACAGAGTAATCACCAGCTGAGTATGAAATAAGCTTTGGGTCCCCTTGATGGGTAGCTCTGTCTCCTCAAGCACTGCAAATGCAAGTGTTAAGGTTATGAACTCCATCAAAGTACATAAAAAATAGATGTTGCAACATTCACGCCTAGTTCTTTCATTCCCTGAACCTTAAAAAGGAACACATACAGAAACTTGGCTGCTATCCTCAGACATTTTTCCTACGCTGACTTGCCCCAGTGATCTCCTTAAGGCACCTTTACCTTGACTTTCTTTTTCCCATCTTGACACTTTTTTCAGGTTAAATTCCATATACCACTGCAAACATTCTCTGCTTCCAAAAGGCTAATTCCTCTTTGCTCTCCCTTGCCTCTTTGATGTTTTTGCTTCCTTGTGCTCTTTTTTCCAAGTGACAGCTGTACAGTGCTAACAGAGTTCAATATGTAAGCATATCACTCCTTTATCCACCCCTACCCTAAATAATTGCTACATATTGATCACCTGGATTCAGTAATCAAGCCCAGCATAAAGGAACTCAGTCCAGTATCTCCCATCTTACTCAGTGGTGTCCCATAATGCACTGAATCCTTGTAGTCTTGAAATTTGAGGATGCTAAAATTAATCTTTTATTCCACATAACCCCATTTTTTCTTCTTTTATTTAATGAGGTAAAATAATTGGTGTCCAGTTTTATCTGCCTTTCTAGTAATGATAATCAGGTGTCTTAAGTGCTCCCTGAAGCTGACAGACACTTCTTCCTCTGTTATCTCCCTTTAAAAGTCTGGGATACAGCAATATCTCCTCTTAACTTCTCTGGTACCTCTCCCATAGCCAGCCTAAGTTTCCTGGATGATTTCATTCCTTTGACATTTATTTTTAGGAAAAATCTGGGGTGCAAAGAACCCACTTTTTAAATAGCTCTTTATCTAGGTGGACTTAGTCAACTGTTTGATTCCCTGATAGCCTTTAGAGTTAATTATTTTAATTATTTTTTCTGTCCTTGGAAAACACACAGAAACTGTGACAGACTTCGCATCTCTCCCTACTGAAGACTGAGCTACAAGTAGTAATTCACTTTCCAGGCACAAGGTAGCCACCCTGTTGCTCAGGAAGATGATGGCTGTATCCCCAGTTGACCTGCAACTTCTTACACACCAAATTTATAAAAACTTTTACCATGTTCATATCTTTTCCCTTCTTCTTTTTCTGTCTCAGCTTTCTGGATCATTTTCTTGCATTCTTTCACAATAAGCTCTTCTACCTATTCCTGTAGCACTGACCCTGCTGATTTATAAATCTCATATTCTTCTCTCTTTATTGCTCATTTTGTTTCCCCCAGTCAATCGCAGTGGTCATCCCTACTACAAGAAGAACTATTTCTCAATGGTATACAGATTTCTTGATTTCCGTGGACTATATCTTTGAGTATTTCCCCACTGTGTCCTACCTCTTCATTGCCTTTTGCTGTTTTTTTAAGCAAACATATGCCCCTCTCAGTGTTCTGAGAAGTGTGGAGAACTCTAAGTGTTTTCTGAGAGTTCAAAGATTTTGCACTTCTAATTTTGGGGAGTCACATGTTCCTGATTTCAGAACTCATTAAGTTTGGCCTGTGTTTTTACCCTCCCCTCTTGGCTCTTTTGTATTATACATGGCATATCTGGGAAGATGCCAAGTGCCTCAATGCCAGCCCACAGCTTTAGCTGTATATTCTTAGTCTTTGCTATACTTCCCATATAGCACAAATGCTTCCCAGAAATGAATGAACTTGTTTTCACACCACCCTGTGAGTAATGAAAGTGCTATTATTTATATTTTATGGAGAGGGAACCCAGGGTGCAGAAGTTCAGATTCATATTTGTGAATGAACTTAGGTGCTTTACTCTAATTCAGTTGAAAATAAAAATATTTTCTTAATTCTGTAAGTTATTACCTTTTTTTTGTTCTCAGAAGCCCAGATGCTTTCCTCTGAGAAGCTTCCCCTTTTTTAACACTTTCCAGCCTTTTTGTCCCACACACAAGTTCTGCCTCCACCAACACCAGTTTGTTCATTCCACCTGCCCACATAAGTGCCTCTCATTTTCCCTTTTGCTCTCACACAGAAGTTTAACATATATGTACTTAACACAGCTAAAGCCCGGGCCAGCCGGCAGACAGCATTGCTTCCAGCAAGGCAGCCTCTGCACTCTGACAGCAAGGGTTTATTCAACTTGTTTTGTTTTCCCACCAAGAGCATGGAGAACATGGACATGACCCATTTGCTTTGTAGAGGTTTAAAGTATTTAATTCCTCCATGGTGGGAATTTGCTTCCTACACAGATGCAAAAAATGAAGAGATGAACCTCTTGAACGTTCAGCCCTCAGAGGATGCGAGAGGCAGTCGCTGTAGGCCCCAAGTCCCCAGGCCTCTGCTCCATTGTCAGCAGCTCCTGGAAGACCTGTGCAGACCCTCATACTTCCCCTGCTGAAACCCCAGAGGGCCCTTTCTGCAGACCCAGTCACAAAATGATGGTGGATTACCAAAGCAATGTCCCCCACATCTCTCCACCATTTCCCCAGCCTTTGCTCTCCTGCTTGCTCCCTGAAGACACATGTTATCTCTGCCAAAATGGCCCGAAGGAGAAGCCTACCCTGGCTATGCCTGCAGGTGCCTAGGGCTGCAGGCTATGCTGGCTGACCAAAACCCTGAAGTCAGGGCACAGCCTGTTCCTGGTGGCTTTCTCATCCATAGCTCCACAAAGGATTTATCTAACAACATATGGGACAACAGGTGAGACAGGTGGTCTGGACTGAATTTTGAACTTTGCTGTTAAAGTTGTTCCATACCACAAGAATTTGTAACATGTTGGAACAAGAACATGGGAACCCTGGATCAGAGCATGCTTCCCTTTTAGTTAGTGTTAGTGGTGGTCAGTCAGCATGGTCACTGGAGTCAAGAAAAGATTTGCCTGACATGGTGATGTCTGTCTGACTGGCTGATGTGCAGACCCTGTTGGCCACCAGCTTGCTGCATATAAGACCAACTCCCCGCACCAGGCCAGGGAGAGTCCATGCAGATCTCCCAGCATAGCAATCCACCCCTTGGGCCACAGGATTTTTCTTGCTGCCTCCCAGGTTATTGGTACAGTTGATGTGAGTCTCACCCACAGATGGACAGGAACGCAGTGGGGCTCAGGGGCAGGAATTCAGCAGGAGCCTGCGCACAGGACATGTGACAGACAGCAATGCTCTGTCAACAGCCAGACCGAGGCAGATAAAGGGAAATTAATGACGAGAGCAGCAGGAAGTGTCACAGCCCTGCCCTCCTACATCACCAATTGATTGCAAATGACCCTGTTTTATCAGGCACTCAGTAATGGCGCAGCAGTCTCAGCACTGGGCAGTTTATGGCATAAGCCAGTTTGCTGTTACAATAAGATGCTAATATTTTGAACAATCAGGTACTCACCACCATAAAATAAAGCTAAGCACTTTAGATTCTGCTTAACAAGCCTGCTAATGCACTATTGAAATCAATGACACATTTGAACAGTAAGAACTGCCTTGAAGCTTTTTAAAGCCTGCTGTCCTTATTTTTCATTTTCTGAGTGGAATTATTCCTTCCGGGAGAACACCTTCTGTTTTAAAGGCTACAGGACCAAAAGCACAAAGACAAGGACATAGACTGGTTGCTAACATGCCAGCAAACAGCATCCAAGAAGTTACTTGATCTTGCCCTACCTCAGCTTCTACAGCTTGCAGAGAGCCAGATATAAACACAAAAATGGCCTTCTCTACTGCTCAAGTGCTTTGTGACTTTGGCTGGATGGAAGTGCAATATTAAAGGTTACAGAAAATTATCCTTAAATGGGCTCCTGCGATTTTTGTTTACACAATGCAGACTTGATAAAACAATTTCAGATAAAACATATATCAAAAACATTTAAATAAGAGCATCTGTCACAATCTAAAATATGGAATTCTGTGAAAGGCAAAGAAGAGAAAATGGGAACTGTATAATCACAGGCAGGAAGGGACAATGGGGAAATAATGACAAATCAAATACAGTAACTTTTTTCTCTTTAAATGACACTTCTCATCAGCTAGCTTATGTCAAAGAAAAAAGGAAAAAATCTCCTGTGATTTTTATCTATTAGATTTTGCTCCAAATACTTGCCACGCTCTGGAGCTGTGGCTGCAAGGAGGCCCAGCTCTGCCACTCTCAGCTAATAGGTTTGATTGTTCCCTCAGAAATTATACTCACAGATGCTGACCTGAGAGTCAATCTGCCACTAAGCTCTGCAGAGCAAAGACAGGCCCCCGATAAGGTGGTGGGTGAGCGACGTGTGCAGCCCAGCAGCCCATGGCGGAGCTCGGCCACCCCAGTGGTGCCGCTGCCACCTCTCCCCTCACACCTTGCGGTGCTGCTGCTGAGATAAGTCATTGGGATCCACAAAGTGCTGGTGTTTAGTATACAGTATTTATATTTTATGAATGTTAACAAGCAAGAAGCCCTGAACAACTGAGCAGTTACAAGCTCAAAAGGCTTTGTGAGATATTTTCTCTAAGGGCTCATTAATGTGGTCTTCTAATGGAGTGCTTGCATATCTGAATCTTTAACTGTAGCTATAAATAGAGTTTATAAGCACTTGACAGTGTGTGGCAAAGCTGTGTTAGCAGTGCTTGCCCTGCTTTTTTGTAAGTTCCATTTGCGAAAGATATTTAAGAGGTTGAATATAAATGTTTCCCAAAATGTAGAGTTGTATACATCCTAATAATGCTGCATACCCCGTTCCCACTGGGTCTAATGCATGTTTTCTCATTTAATAGAGCATCACAACATCTCATAAAGAGGTCAAGCTACAACCCAAATGTCCTGCAGCAAGTTAGCAGGAGAGCAGGAGCAGGAACTTAGGAGCTCCAATTACCTGCCCTAATGGTTAAACCCAGACAGACAAGTTCTGCCATTATTGTCACTGGCGCTGAAGTGGAGTCACTCCAGATCTGCAAGCCACCGGCACCGACTGATGTAGTGAACAGAGGGATTTACCTTTCCATAGGGCGTTCCCTTGCCCTGGAAAACACCCACACTGTGCTGACCATGTGGCTTTTTCTCCTATCTTGGTGATCCATTTATTAGAGTGATGGCACTTTCAGCTTACCAGCCCACCCTATGCAATCTTACATATAGTTTTGTCAACCCTGGTGAAGAACCAACAGAATTACCCAGCTTAATGCACTATACAGGAGTGTTGGTTTATGACGATACAGTAAAACCTGCTGGAGAATCACAGCTTTTAATAAATCATCACATAGTATTATCCATAAAATTGCCATTTCCATGCACTGCAGCACTTGTAATAGCTCTCCTGTTTTGCCTGGCCACCTGGGGCTGTGCATATTTAACACACTAGCCCCATGTACATGCTGCTGCCCCATGCAAAGCAGCAATCACAGGTCAAGCATGACAAATTCAAAGGGCTAGTTTCCAAAATGTCAGTGACTTGAAGCATCCAACACAACCTAAGGTATTCACAAGGTGTAAATAGACCTTTTTTTTTACCTGTTTGGTTTTTTTAAATACTTTTTAAACGTGGACTTTAAAAATATTTCCCTACAGAAAAGGGCCCTGGAAGCCTTGACAGCCTCAGCAGATAAACAGCGGCACATCCATCTTCATCTGTCTTTCCACCATACTCATCCTATCCAGTAGTTGTGTTGGCTTACTTTACCAGCAATACAATGGAGCCTGAAGTCCAGATGTGTCAAGAAAAGGAAACATCACACAGGTCCTGAGGCCACACTGGGAGAAGCTTTCTTACCTGGCTTCAGCACCCAGATGTATGGTACACCTATTCAGACAGAATTACATGTATTTACAGAGTACACAGTGTCCCTTTAAGATAATTACAGGGCATGTGTTATGCTCTCAAGGCTGACATCTACTATGGGTCATTATCTGGATCTTTCACTAGCACTTCTGAATGCTCCCATTTTTGGTTCACCTCCAATGCGGCTGCAATTGAGTTTTCCGCATGCATACATCCTGAATTTATTTTAGCAGTGCTCAGTGTTTAGAGGTAAGTGAGGATGCTATTAGCTACCAGTCTGCATCTATGAATGATCAATTACTACGTTCTCAGTAGTTTGATTCAACATGTGAGAGTATATGTGAGTTTGTAATGAGACTATCATGGGCTGCATTGTTTGAGGCAGCCTGTTGTCAAATGATTACTTTTGTCTAGAGGGGGAAAAAAGAAAATCAACCAGAATAATTTATAGCTTTAAAATGGTGATTTTTTTGTGAGCAGGTTTTGGATGCTTTAACACCAGTAAACTACTGTAAACCGAAACACAATTAAATATTTAAGCAGTATTCTCTTTCCTACACAGGAATAAGTATCTATTTGTCTTGTATTACAACTGTAAGCACTTAGAGTCTTTTCAGCACAGTGGTGTCCCACAGTACATACTCAGCATCAGTACCTCCTGGAGAAGCACGTGGGCAGCTCCCAAGTATTGTTTGAGCAGATCTAGCAGCCACATCCTCCTGCTACAGCAATGAAAGCATAGGAGTTTTTCCTCCCCGTCAGTCACCCATGTCCACCTACTCCAGGGATACGTATTTTCTCTGCTCTTTAGTTAATTTGCATCTTACTCCTTCTTTTACTCCTTCTTCCCCAGCAGCAATCTTCCCTGTGTTGGCCTTCCTCCCCTGCTGCCTTTTGCCTCCCATACACTAGAGGTCTTCTGGAACAATTGCTTCTCTTCTCATTAGTTTTTTTCACCTTCCTCCTCTCACTCCATCAGCCCTTTGATGTTAAGCACTTCTTCCTATGCTCATGTTGCCTGCAAACTTTAATTTCTGAGGAGCTCAGCTCCATTTCTCCTGCTTGTAGAACGCTCTGTCTCTGCCCAGTGGAATTTCTGCGCATGTGCCGCTGTGCTGAGCTAAACACCACAGAGAGAAGAGGAGGAGACAGGCTGGGACCAGGTGGCCAGATCTAAGGAAACACTTGCTGGGAAAACAGTTTATTTCTACTGCCTCTCGGTGGCCTGACAGGGAGACCATTAATCGAGGCATAATTTGTCGAGACATTTTTGCCCAGCTGCAGGTCAGTTTGGACCCATCCCTTGAAACAACAGTTCTATATTTCTCTTCTGGCACTATGAAGTTGTCCACAGGAGAACTTTGTACCTGGAGCCCATGCAGGCCGTTAGATGGGGGGACAAAGCCCAACATACAGGGTCTATGTACCAGCCACCTTTTCAGCAGCACATACTGCTGCTTCTCTAGTCTGGTGTCCAAAATGCTGTTGCAATTATTGATTCAGCAGCAGTAGGTCATCATTGGGCTCAAGGAAAATATGATCAAAATTAAAAAAAATATAGGACAACCACCCCCCTAAAAAAAAAAACCCAACAAAACCAAAACAAAAAAAACCCCCAAAAAACCCAAAAAACAAACAAAAAAAACCCCCAAAACCAAACCAAACCAAACCAACAACAACAATAAAAACCCACAAAAACAAAACAAAAACCCCCCAAACCAAACCAAAACAAAAAAAAACCCCTTGTGACCAGCTAGGAAGGCTGATTATGCTCTCCTGTACACAGCTATAAATCAGGGTGAGTGAGGCAGTGGAGAACACAAGACAGGATGGGAAAGAGAAGAGGACTCTGCCTTTTGACCTTAAAGGGTAGGTTTCATTGGTTTCATTTTTCTGGAAGAGAAGCCAGAGGCAAAAATCTCAGAAAACAACCTGGGACTCCATCTCTGGCTATAAGGTCAAATACTATGGCAGGGCTTGCACCATAGGCTGAGCTCTCATTAGCTTGCCATTGGATGTCCATATCCAAACTATATCTCTCCAGCACATCCCACCCTGCCTGACACTTGCTCTCAGGTCAGCAAGCAAAGCCTTCAAGAGGTCACATTTAGGTTCCTGTATGAGATTCAAAATTTGGGGTTTGACCTATTAATCTTATTCAGGAGAGTCTACTCCTCCAGCTGGGACTGCAGGGAACACTGTCTCTGCACCCAGGAAATTTTGGCATAAGCAGTTGTGCCAGGTGGGAAGGCACTGACACAAATTGTCTCCTGCAGAAACAGGGGCTGCTGAGGTGGTTCCTACCATCTCCATGCCTGTGCAATCACATCCTTCCCCTCACTGAGGGGGATATCACAGATGCAAGGTTACAGTCAGTCTTACAGAAGAGTTATTTTCAGCTTGGTTCAACCTTAATTTATCTGTTGGCTTGGTTGGTTGGTTTTTTTCCCATTTTTGCTATTTGTATTGGGTTTTATAAGGGAAAATGAGTAAGGCATAAACATACATTTTAGTTTTTCCCTGTTAAATTCAAGTTTAAAGGCTATTACCTATTTCAGTACAAGCAGGTGCTGACACAAAGTTGGGTTCCCTTTCTCCTCCAATTTAATTTTTTTCACAAATTCTACATTTACCTGCGAGTTTACCTATGGTACTTACCAGTGTACCCCACACTAAAGCTCTCAGCCCCTTCCTTCAGGCAAGGCAGCACAGCCCTCATCCCCCTCCTCTCCCTCCCAGGGTGCAGTCTCTGTCCCACTCCCCTCCCGTATGCCTTTGGGCATCAGCCACTGCTGGGTTTTGTGGTTATGTTATTTTCCTCCCTCTCTCAAGCATGGCATCGAGTGGGCAGCACATGCTGCAGGCAAGATGGGTTTTTCCAGGCCTGTGATGGGAAGGTCTCAAAAGGCAGACCCTGACACCACAGGAGACTGGGTACCTCATGCAGCAGGAAAGCCAGGCAGCTGCAAAGCCCAGAGTACAAACCCTCCATATGTGCACTTATAGTATTGGATTTATTGTACTTTTATTGTGCATTTACTGAAAAAAGTGAAGAGGTGTAAAGTTCACAATAAAAGAGAAATTCCTTTCATAGAAATTTCATGATTCTTATTATTGTCTGATAGCAGCAGTTTTGTGTAAGTTCTGAAACAAATAGATAAGAATCACAGATTTTAACCTTAGCCAGTGTTTAAAGAAAGGTGAACATTACTTTTTTAATCAAATCACAACGTCACATAAGAGGCAGAGCTCCCCAGCTTCCTGACATTTTCTACAGAAAGTGATTTAAACAGAAAACTACAGGTTAAGAGCTAATGAGTAAAACAGATTAAAATTGCACAAATAAAAGTGACATGGAGAAGACAATTGAAAAGACCCGACTATAGCTATAACATGTAAATATGGATACCTGCAAATATGGTCCTTCTAAACCACTGCTTGGAGTAAAAGAAAAAATGTACTGAAGAAAACTCCCATGCAACCAACTGTACAGCAACAACATAAGTCTAAGGTAAGCTCAGGAGCCAGCTCTTGCTCTTTTTTTTCCTATGAATAGTCCCTTTGAATTTATTAAGGCCAGTCTGAAGGCTAAAATGGGCAATATTTAGCAGCAATTGTGGCTCTGTGCAGCTACAGCCAGTTCAGTCCATGCTGAACTGAAACCAGAGCAGTCACACGACCCTGCTTCCCCATTTCACTCTCATTGAGACCGAGGTGAGGAGGAGGTCTGGCACCAGAATGGCATCAGCAGTTGTTAGAGCAAATGACTGGGTTTCACCCTTTGCTCCAGCACATTTTCTGTGTGACTGCAGTTTGCTCAGCTGAAAGCAGAAATAGCAGCACTTTCGACTGCACGGCGGCACTTCGGGTTTCAGCTGCCTGACCCCAGGGAGCCACCAACCCCCAGGAAGGAGGGTTATGGTGGCCTGCCCTGCCCACTGTAAGGCTCCACCACATCCACTGGGGAATAGCAGAGAGAGTGGCCCTTTGCCAAGCACCAGAAGTGAGCGGTCACGGCTCTTTCCTGGTCTCCCTGTATTTGCAGCACATACATCATTCCTGTTCTTGCCTGGACCAAAGCTAGTGTAAAGAAGAAGCAGAGGCCTCTCCCTTGTAAAAATATCACTGTGTTCAACCCCTTGCCCTACTACTGCTTCATCCTCCTCCTCCAGCCACCAAGGCTGGCTGATGCCAATTACCAGCTGCTTTTCCCAGTTGAAGCCACCATCTGTTGTGGCAGGAAGGAAGCAGATGTGCAGTGACTCTGGCAGCTCCATGCACACTGGGCACAGAGAGCTACTGCTTTTGCCAAGGAGAAGCCTGGTGGGTGCTGCAGGATGGGGCTCAGCAGGTGCCCGACCACCACCAGGGCCACACACAGCTGGATGAGGTGGCCACTGGCCCTGGGAAAGGTCCGTTCAGTGACCTCCTTGGAAGCCACGGCTTTGAGGGCATCTCCCATCCTTGGTTCATAAGCCAAGGTGGGACAGCACACAGCTTGTTTCACCCTACTCCCAGCCAAGTTTGCAGACATTTCTGCACCTCGCTGGCAGCACCTGCCCTTCAAGGTTTATTTTGGAACATTTGTGAGGGAAGAGTAGCTTCCCCAAGCCTTCAGGATGGTGGGCGCATGTGTCTGCATGGACCTGGCAGCCCAGGAGGGTCAGCGCCATGGTTTCATAGGAAAGAGAGGGAAACAATGGCCATGAAATGTCACAAGCAAAGCAAATGAAATTGCATTATATATTTAGAAAAAAACATTTAAATTTTAATGAGAAACTTGAAACTGAAATTGGAAATTAAAAACTACTGTTTGTACAACTACCTTCTATTGATCAAATTGTAGAAAACAGCCCTGAGTGAGGGCTGTGGAGAAACCAGTCACACACTCAACACACCATCCATCTCCATTCCCCAAACATAATTATAGCAATATGGGAGACATGAAAATACAGTGCAATTCTGCACAATAGTAATAAAGAGCTGAAAATATTTGTGGGTATGAAGGGTAACTGTTGAGCAGAGTCAATGCAACCATCTTTTTGTGGAGCCAAAAATGTTCAGTGAGTAGAAGGTTTAAAAAAACACCACTGAAAGCAGAGGAATATTATTTTTCTTTCTTTAAAGAGAAAAAAACCCACCATTATAACATGTATGAGAAAACACTGCAGAGTCTACAACTGCCCATTTTTCCTACTTCATGTGGTATCAAAATTGTCGTATAATTAAAAGCTGCTATAACACAGACCACAAAAATCAATCCTGCACTATGTCAGTAGCAAAATTATTGATAGAAAACAGTCTTATCAAGTTAATTTAGGCTTTGTTATTTTCATTACTGTATTTAAGTAAGAGGATCCATCCCTTAAAGAAGGCCAGAGCATTGTTACACAGATATATATATACACAGACACACACACACAAACGTATGTAGAATTTACTAACTTAAATTTCTTTTCTGTGATGAGGATTTATTTTTTTCCTTCTACTGATAAAAAAGAAAAACCTTATTAATGAGGCCTCAGCGGTAGTTACACTACTGCCACTACACTGTGAGAGATGTACGCATTTTTTTTCCCAAGGAGGGTTTAACTGCTTTGTAGATCCATAACAATATTTCACAGAGAAAGCTTTATTCAAGTGGAACTCTTAAACTTCCTTTGTGAAATGTTGTGGTATTTTGTGAGATACGTGGCCTTTGCTATGCACGTGACGCTGGTAGGTTTCTAGGCGTGCAAGTTCAAGAGCTTTATTTTCCAGATACTTTTTCAATCAATTAAGCTCATTGGTAAGACTGCATGCACTTCAGAAAGGCAGGAAAAGAAAAATAACCAGTAACTCCTTCTTCTGCAGAACCAGCTGGATTTGCTGCTGTTGTCTGTGCAGAGCACCTCGGATGTTGGCTTTGGCTGCCTGCAGGTTCACAGCCCTGGAATGTTACTGGTGGGCTTTTCCTCCTTCATTAGGAACATTCTTGTGATGCGGGGGATTCCTATCAAAACTATCATCACCCTCACAACGCGAGTCATTCCCCAGCCTTTGAATACAGACAGCTGCCAAGCTACAGAAAACATAGCTGTGCCTCTGCAGAATTCTTCACAGAGGGTTTTTTTCTTTCCCCTTAATGTTGCATTTTAACGTGCTTATAACACCCAGCCCCTATGGGGGAGTGAACAAAAGGCCTTTTAAAGGCGATCTTTCAGAATGCTTCAATTGTGCCCTTAATTGCATCTAAGTACATGTGGGCTCAGCTCTATGTGGACATAGTTTTAGCTGTAGGTTGGTTTGAAGCAAGCCACACATTTTATACCAAAGCAATGCATAAAAGCACACACAAGAGAAGAAAGCTTTAATTTAGTCACATTACTACTGTAAGTAATAATGCATAGCAAGCAATAATCAGATGCAAGAAGTTTAGAGCAGATGTTCCCTTCACTTTGATTCTTGAGGCAGTGCAGTAGCAATGTCTTCCTTTGTAACAGACACAGATGATTCAGTGTTAGTAAAAAAAGTGTCAGGCATGGAGTTCTTCCAGTAAATAGATGAGGAATAATTCACACTGTGAAATGTGGGGCTGAATGAGGGCTTCCAGGTATTTCCCCTCCCTATACTAAGAGCATTTTGAAAGAGAGCTGGGGTTTATCTTTGACCTTGCAGTAGTGGTGTAAAGTACTATTCCTGCTAGATGCTATTCTTCCCCCCACGCCTTAAATCTGGAAGAATTTAGTTGCTTTCCAAAGAGGTGGGGAATTGCAGACCACTCACCTCAGAGTCTCTTGCTCAGCATGTGCTGGGGAAAAGGCTTGCTCCAGCCTGGGAAAACACCACCAAGAGCCCATGCAGGAAAAAGGAAAAGAGGCTCAGCAGGTTGTGCTACTGGCTAGCAGGAGCCAGGCTCAGCTTCATGATGCCTGGTGATATCCTAGCTTTGATGGTAACAACATCCCATCTAGTATGGCAGGATGTTGCCATGAGTACACTGGGGCAGAGATGGCAGTGCCTGGAGGAGAAGATGGCTGTTGAACATGTGCTGCCTTCCCAGCAGCATCAGCAGCTCCAATCAGGACTTGAAAGTCACACAGGAAGCAAGGGGAGAAGTCCCAGGCTGCCGCACAGCACAGCAGTGGGGCACCTGTCTGGCCCCCCTCAGGAGCAGAGCCTAGACAGGCTCTGCCAAAGAAAATGGAGAAAACTCTCAGCCACAGAAAGAACCCAGGTTGTGGCTGGGGAGCAAATGGTGGCCCAGAGAAGCAGGGAGTTGGGATTGTGCAGCTGCAGGGGCCCAAAAAGCTCAACAAATGCAGCCTCTAAGTGCTCACAATGAGAGTAAATGGTGGGAAGCCAGGATCTTCCCACCATTTGCTCTCATTTCTGTCCCCCACCTGCAGCAAAGCTAATGTTTTCCACCCCAGAGCTGCTCCCTGGGCAGTAGTTGAGGCAAAACATCTCTGGAATAAGTCCTCCTCCATTCTCTTCCTCCATAATGCTGCAGTGTATTGGGAGAAAGAGATGCAAGTTCTCCAAAACTCACATTTTCCAAAACATCAACTGTCAAGGAAAAGCCTTTGCCGGAATAGTTGCTCACTCCTGGTCTCTTCTCATCAGCTTCCCCCCTTACCCACCCAGCTCCCTGAGCATCTCTTCCAGCTCGGCACAGCACCATAGGGACCCAGGAGAAGCGGGAAGCAAAAACACATGAAAATGAAATAATGAGACTAATGCACAAGATGGAGATGGCCAGATGCAGAGATATAATTCCCTGCTTCTAAGGCTAGAGTTAGGTAAGCCAAGTTGCTTTTCAGTAATTGCTCCTTAGGGAAGGGCTTAGGAATTACACCAAGAAAACAGAAATTGAAATTTGATACCAAACTGGATGGACCACACAATTAAAGCCAGGCCCCCTGATTATAACACAATAATGTGCAACACAAAGTAGATGCTTTATGTCAGGCATTAATATTTCCTGCCTATGCCCAGTGGGCTTCATCATTTAGCACTGTTACATGTGTTGTTGACAGGCTGTGCTTGTGATGTGCAGACCTCCTTGAGATTTCTGATGTGTTTTGAGGAGTTTGTGTACAGGGTTTCTTTGATCCCTCTGCCCATATCAGAGAGCAATGTGATTTCATGCAAGGTCAGAATGACTCCGGCAGTCACAGAGCTGCAGTGACTGCAACACTTATTGCAGAGGAGTATGCTACCGAAAGCATCCACACACTTACCTGCAGTCACATGTAGTATGGCATTAATTTCTACCAAGTTGTGCATTGTAGGGCTAGAGAAGCAGAAGAGGTGCAGATCCACAAGCAATATGTTCCCACTGCTGCAGGGCAAGCTACAACAGCAGGCTGGTATGTAGTTGATGCAATTCTGCCCTCCAACAGCCTTAACCTCTGATTTTATTTTTTTTCCAAAAACATTGTGCTGATGCTGATGAACACAGGAAGTTTGGATTGCTAAGACAATTTAATAAACTAAGGGTATGTCATACTTTTTTCTTGAGACAGACATACAAGATCCAACACTGTGATGCTGTTTAGGTGCTCCCTTTCTTCCTATTACCTCAATGCCTTAACCCACCTTCACCAAGGCAGAGTAAGGAGGCTGGGATTTAACTTCTTTCAGTATTTGAAAAGCACTAGGATTAGTTCCCATTTCATACCCTCACTCCATGTCCCCAGCAGCCAGGGTCAGCAGACCATAGCAAATGCAGAGGGGTCCTGTGCATTGGCACCCACAGCAGCAGCAGAGAGGGCACAGTCCCAGAAATGCCCCTGGCCACAGCCTTGCCAACACAGCTGTGCCCTGGGCTTTCTCTTCCATGAAGGTGCCCATTCTTCTGCAGAGTTAGGCTTTTGCTCTATGTGAGGGGCTCTCTTGGCAAAAAAAAGAAAATCTGAGCAGCCCTCTCCTTACCCCTTGAGGAAGGGGACTCAGGGCACACCCCTGGCTGGCAAGTGTCACAGCAGGGTGGCCAGGATCAGGTGCTTCTGCTGCTAATGGGGAAGCCCAGAGAGGGGAGTAGGTCACCCAGCCTGGGCACATTGACCCTGTCCTGCTGCACACACAGCCCACACTAAGAGCACAGGGGTTCACGAGAGCTGCTCGCTCACTCCTGAGTGACATTGGTAAAAAATAAAGTATTTGTTGATTTATGGCATCACAAATAGGACATGAAGCACAAAGCTGACCCCCTGCTCTGCAAGAAACAAACTTTTTCCTCCCTGAGGCTGCAGTTTGCTGTCTCTGCTCAAGCAGGCTTCCACCCACCTCTCCAGAAGCCACCACACAGTGTCCAAGGAGGGGAGAGCTCTCAGCAAGGAGCCCCACTGACATACCCAGGCTGGATTTGCTAGGCAAGAACAAGAACAGCTAAGATATGCCCCACCACACACACTCCCCTTCCCTCCCCTCACATGCCGGAAGGATTATGGGGCCAGTGCAGGGAACTTCTTGTCCTGCCAGGGCATAAACCTTCCTTTCCTAGTCTCCAGGAGGCACAAAGCAGCTCTGAGAGGTTGCAAGCAGACAGGCTTTATATGGAGTTCCCACAAACATCACTGCTTTTATTTAAGACAGAAAACACAGGATGTTACAGATGAGTGGAAAAATGTGATGTGCCCCACTGCCTGCAGAGCCCCTCAGACTGGAGAATGCTTTTCTGGAAGTCAGAGGGTCTCCAGACAGGATTAGGAAAGCACATAGTGTCTGCTCTAACTTTTTATTTTTGCCCTGCTTGGCTGCAGCTACACCTCCCTGCACCCCACGCACAAACACCCTCCCAGCTAGGATCCCATACCTTCCCTCCCACTTACAACTTCCCATAGCCCTTTTGTATTTGACTCCTAGGAGGCTCTTTTCAAACTTTTTTGGCAGCTCCATCTCTTGGAAACACTGGAAAGCTACCAGCATGAAGCCTGGCTCCAACTCCTTGCCACCAGTGCTGGCAGCGGCTTTCTTCGTGCTCTGCCAGACTCTGCCCCTCTGCAGGAGCCCATGGGCAGCCCCAGCCTGAGCTGGGCAGGAGCCACGGTCACCCCTGCCCCTGCTCACCTTCACATGGGCAACTCGGAGTGTTCAGGGGATCAGCCTGCACAGTGACTGCTCTGCAGCACCTGCCAGCATTCACAAAGTGCCAGGGCTCCCTAAATTCTAACACCTGTTACAGAGTCCCTTACACGTCTTTGGGGAAGAAACATCAATAATATTTTATTTTATGCTTGTTTTCATGATAATGCATGACAAAGGCAACTACAGCCCCTAACGTTTCCACATGCTTTTTATTCTTCAAGCTAAACAGTTGCCAGCCAACCTAACATGTTTATTAAGATAAACTGGAGATATTTCAAAAATGTAGTTGCAGAAAACAAGCTCTTACAACTTAAATTTCCACACATTCATTCACTGATGCTCCTTACCTTACCATCACTGGAGGTCTAGAAAACAGCAGAAGACCCCAGAGTAAGGCACAAACCATATCACTTCTGTAAAGTCAAATTAGCCTTAATAGCACTACACTTAATTTATACCCCTTGAAACACCTGGCCCAGAGTACCTTTTAACTGATTACAACTAAAAATTGTTGATTGGCTTGCCCCTAGAATCAGTGACCACAACTACCTGATCTGGTCAAAAGAGAGGCAGTTACAATTTTTTAACCATAATTCTGGTTTTTTCAGCATAGTAAGATAGCTAAGCTGTGTATTGAATGACATAATATTACTCATATGCTTAAGCACCTGAGTCCTTGATCTTGTGCTTTATAAAGTGCTCTGAGCTGTGCTGTAATTGCCTATAAATATGCTGCTGATCAGGCTTAAAGGGACATTGTCAAGGTTGGAAGGCCTACAATTTGACTTAGTAAAATGACATTTTAAAAATAGTTTTATTCTCAGTGTTCCTAAATTACTAAGCTGTGGTTTTCATCATGCTTCCTTTTATCAGTCCAGCTCCTAGAAATAATAAGGTTATGGGAGAATGTTCACTTTTAAATCAATGGACCAGACATAGGAATAGTATGATGGACATTAATGTTCCCATTCTGAATATGCAAATAAAATCATTTTTCTATAAAACTTATTTCTCCTGATGTGAATATGTATGACCTCTATTGCCCTTATGGTTTGCCGTAAGGTTACCCCTTGTTGAACCAATATCTTGTGAAAGAAATCTTCAAGAAAGAGCACAAGGCTGAGGGCATCAGGCCTGGACAGGTCTGCAGCTCCACAAAGTACCCATTTTCCATGGTGTCTCTGTCAGTCAGCGGTCTTGTCCTAGTTGAGCTGAAGGAGAGGGGACGCAAAAAGAAGGGGGTTGGGAACAGAGTTACAAAGGCTGGTGAGGAGCCTGAAACTTCCCATCCTCAGCAGAGCTGTTGGGAATGCAGAGGGGTGATGGGATGGGGAAAACCCAGGGCTGAGAGCCCTTTCCCACACGGTCCCTTCTGCGAGTGGCTCTGTGGCTGGAGCCCAGCGTCAGGGGAACTGAAGCCAGCTATTGAGGAGCTTTTTGATCTCAGGCAAAGAGCAGTACTGGACTTTCTCTTAAGGAAAAATACAAATAGCCGAGGAGTGAAAGGTGGCCTGGGAATTCTCCTTTTATGAAGGGCTTGGTTTGTTTCCGAGCTGAATAACTCAGCCCCCTCTGAGCTGCAGTCTTCCAGCACAGTCTGTACTCATGGGAAACCTGCAATGCCACAGCTACCAAATCCATAGATGTCAGTAAATGAAAAAGTATGGCTCATTGGTGCCAGAGACAATGCAAGGCTAATGGGAAGAAGCTGTAGGTGAAGGCTGTGTGGATAGTGCCAGGGTGGCTATGTAGAAAGGCATTTTTGGGAGAGAAGACATGGCCTATGCCTCCCTGCAGTATCCTGCTCCCTCTCTGCTGCAAGGTTTGAAGACAAAGTTCTTAAGTTTCCAAAGGCATGGGCCTACAGCCAGGCTTGTCCTCCCTTTCTGCCCAAAAGGTGAAAGATTTGTAGACACCCTAGACACAAGGCAAAGTTTTGGATGTGCTTATCCATACAAGTGTATGTTGGACACAGGACAGACCTTATCTAAACTCTAGGGGCTTGAGGGTAGGCCTGTGTAAAACAAAACTCAGGAAGAACCAAAAAAACAAACAGAAAAGAAAGGCCTCTGGAGCCTGGGAAAAAAGGCACACCTCCAGCAGCCATGCCTTGTTGCTGTTCAACCGCTAGCCGAGTGAAGAAATCGAGACGGTCGAGTGGCATAAATCTGAATTTATTATTTAATTATAAAACTTATATAGACTTTTCAAAGGTCGTCCGGATTGGGTCAATCCAAAACCTCCCCCTAGGCCGATTGGCCAGGTTAGAACTGCCCATGTTTTCCAGAGACCGTTTCAATAACATCTAAACTTTATCTTTATTTATAAAACACAGGAAGAAGAAGAGAAAAATTCCCATGGGAAAAAATCTGTGTTACCACAATGCCTAAACTGGGGGCTGATGGGTGCTCATGGCTGGTGGCATCACTTGAAAGTGCACTCCTCAAAGAGGAGGGAATGGTAAAAATCTTCTTCATTTTTTTTCATTTACAGGAAAGAGAAGAAAATAAAAGAAAAGCCTCAGGCTGAAGATGCCACAGAACAGAAAAAGGCAAGTTCTAATGACATATATGGCTCAAACTTTCAGCAGGTGGGAAGGTGCTCCCCACATTTCCAGCAGGCTTCCAAGAGAGCAGGGCAGCATAGGGGCTGTCTCTCATTCAGGCAAGCCTTGTAAGGTGTGAATACGGATATGGATATGGATAAGCACTTGGAAAAATCTCATGTGTCTAACACCCAAGAATGCATTTCACGCTCTCAACAGTTACAGTGAAACACTCTAAGGTGCAACTTGCATACGTTTGAAGAGCTCCAGAAACCAGAATAAAAGCCAGATGAGCCCAAAGTCTTTTAAAGTACTTTTAAAAATCTCATGTTTTCAGGCAAAGTTCACATCTCTGGTTTGCTTTGAGCTGACTCAATAATTTTAAATAGTTGTCCTTGAGAATTGTAAGACTTGTTTTATTTGTTTTGTAGGTTTATTCCATAGAATTGCTTAAAAAGCAATAAAGTCAATCTCAATAGCTTTGCTTACATCCATGATTATATCGGTTCTGTGCTATGGGTACGCAGGGAGAAACTAGCTGACTAGGAAATTGTAAGGGATTCCTACAACAATAGTTACATTGCATACATACACACCACAATAACAACAACAGAAAAGCAATAGCAACCTTGCAGTTACAAAAATACCAAGTGCCCTTTAAAAATGTACCTATGAGTTCTGTGTTTACCCAGATTAACAGTGTTGCTAGGGACTGATACTTTGTGTATGCTGTATCTTCCATCTGATTTATTCAAGTTTTTTTTCTGGGCTTCTTTTCTTCAAAACTCTGTTTGTACCTTATGTTCACCAAGAGGAACCCAAGTTCCATGAATAAACACCTGGAAACTGAGAACAGGAGTGTGTAAGAAACCTGGATTAATTTAATGACAGTGCTTTATAATGGAAAATATAAATTTTCTTGCTGCAATTGGTATATACATTCAACAGTTTTATTGTATGTCAGTGCACATTATTCAGCACAGCTGCTAGAGAGGCATTGCTGAACTGGTGTTTCTCTTCCATGACAAACACCTATTAAGCAGTCAGCATAAACTCTTCTTGTTACAGCCTCTGACATCACCCTCAGGGCAAGCGGACACAGAACAGCAATTGCTGAATCGCGTATGAAAATTATAGTTTTATTGTCTACACAAGTGAAGGTTTAACTCAGATTCCTGTTCGAGTCAGCTCTGTTATAAAGGAGTGATTCTTTCAGGGAACAAACAAGCACAGTACACCATTGTAATCAAAGGAACAGACACTATTTATGTATTGGAAAGCCTTGTTCACAATAGTGCTAACACTCCAATGCCCCAGAAGCCACTATTTTAGCAGCTGTAAAGAAAATAAAGCATGACTAACAAGATGCCATACAGAGTCAGATACAGTTTTTTTAGAGCACAGATGGAATCATCCCATTTAATATAATTCAGTTTAAATGCACGACCCATAAGTGGGGATCATGTATTTAATGTTTATGTAAGCATGTTCTCCACCGTAGCGTTCAAAGAGTTGCAGTGTCTCTTGAATGAGAACTCCAATATTTTCACGCTTCTGCTGGCTGTATTCTATCCCATCACCTAAATTAACTGGTTAATAAAAGACAAAGAAAAAAGAAAAAGAAACGGATTATATTGAATTTAGTCTTACACTTCGAAATAACAACATAGGAAATTGCATATGCTAGTCAGTTATTATGCCTCTATTAGCAGCTTTGTTCTGTGACACAAAACAGAGCTGAATTTGAAAACAGGATGGGTTTGATATCTCTTTAAGGCTTTGTTCAGGCTCCAGCTTCATATGTTTTCAAAATTTCTGTATGCATTACTTCAGTACCTAAGCAAAAATCCTAATGAAAATAAACACATTCTTTCATAAGATAAATACGGATTCTCTCTTTCAGTTAACCTCTAAAACCATTACTTCTTTGTTTTCAACATTGCTTATTTAAGACAAAATTCTACTGCCAGTGCATAAGAACTTGTCTAAAAAAAGTCTTAATCTAGGCTTGTTATGGTTGGAAATCTTAAATAGATATTAGTTTGGGATTGCTCCATATTACTCATCATATTCACACACTTATGTTGTTCCTGATAGAGGAAACCTGGCAAAAAGATTTTTGAGGTTTAACTTGGTGGTCATTCAATTTCAGCTTCCTGAAAAATGTGTAAAATTAAGTCAATATCAAAAGGACAAACTGCAGCCGCCATATGCAGTAACATTTACTGCTGCTTTCTCTAACATGGACTAGCAAGGCTGACACATACTCATACATACAGACCATAATTCTTTAAAAATCAGTGTGAACAACTGTGACAACAAAATAAGAACAATAAGAAATGACTTCACCTACAAAGTTGCTGAGAGATTTAAAGGAGGAAAATATATTTCATTTGGTTTTAAAACAAAATTCTGAAAAGTCTCTGAAAAAGTATCTGAATATATATTCCAAGACATATATAAAAATGATTTGGAAGGTGCAAAATGTACTCAGATCAGGTTTGGTGTGGTGGGAAGGTGGGGCAGCTGTCACACTGCTGTAGGGCAGTCCACATGCAAGCAGCCAGTGGCCTCACTCTGGGCAGTGGTGACAATGTGCCCATGCCAACATCTCAAACACTCAGTGGCACTCACACTCAGCCAGAGAAAGACCCATTTGTCAAGACAATGCAACTTTTCTGGCAGAGTTGGCCTTTCACATTTGAAACAGGGCAAACACCAGGGCAAGGTTAGCTTTTGCCCCCACTGCTGCTTCCAGATTCCCAGGCTGATGCGATGTAGATATACAACTGCACCCATCCTCACATCCTCTCCTAGATCTGAGCCCAAAGATCTGGATTTCAATCTTGGGGCTTTGTTACCAGCAAAAACTAAAGAACCATGATCATGAAGAAACAGCTGGTTTCTGGTGGGTAAAAATCATCCTTTTGATGAATTTACCTGTAAACCATCTGACTGCTCACACATATTTATGTCACTTTACTTTTTATGAAATGGTTGCACAAATACAGACGTGACATACAAGGACTGTGCTTCTGAGTGGGAAGGAGGTAATTTTTTTTGATGATGATTACTTTTAAGCACACAAATATTTCCCAATACATTAACTGTTAATTTCACTCACATGAAAAGCCAGGGTTGTGACATCAAAATTTATTACAATGAATTTTCTGTAATGTTACAAATAACAGATTAAGAGAGTGCATAGAAAACGCCAAGAACTATTAAAAAAAGGATTGGCTTATACAAAAAAGCGGTGCAAAAAGAAAAGCACGTCACAATTGAGTGCAATTTAGAGTAAACATGGTTTGCTCTTGCAGAAGGCAACTGAGATAACTGTGCCTCATCACCTGTCTTGCATGTGCACTGTAAGCCCTCCCTAGAACACCTGGAGGTATTTCTGATTTCATCAGTTTGAGCAAAGGAAACCCTGAACCTTGACCTAAGTCTTGGCAAATATGTAAAGGAATTACTAACTTTCCAACCATATGTCTATTATCTGTAATTTTAAGCCTACACACATGCTCTGCTAATGAGCTTACACAGCTTTCCTCGTTCTTTCAAAGAAGTAGTAAAAAAAAATCAGCTGTCTGAAAGCAATGGCGATACATTTCTAAGGAAGTCTGGAGGAGGCCAATGAGAAGCCTTGATAATACTGGTAGCAGAGGTATTTTCCAGAATTGCATGTTACAATCTTTATTATAGATTACAGTCTGTACAAAAAATTATGTCTTAGATGCTTGATTAAAAGGTACCTAAGAGGATGAGGCAATGATAAACGAAAGAGTCTGCAAGGGAAGATTGAATGTGTGATGTGCAGACCGTCATTACAGGGTTTTTTTCCTACAGACCATCTGTGCTATATGAAGGTTTGTATCCTCAAGACAGCCATAATTCACACTAATATCATGACACAAGCTACCACCAACAATACTAGAAAGGTTATGTTAGCATCGAGGTCACCTGGTAGGTACTAAAATAGCTATCCTATGTAGTTATAGAAATTAACAAAGCTTTTGTACAAAAAAGATAATCATTAACCCAAAAGGACAACATCCATTAAATGGATGAGTCAGAATGATCTGCCCAAAGCACCTTAGGGTAAATATCTACTCATAATAATAATGATGATTACTTGGAAAAAAATAGCCATTGAAGTATAGCGGTCTCAGCATGCCCTTGGCTGATTTGAATTTATTTCCAAGTTAGTTTGCCTGAGAAGCCAGCTTTGTCAGCCACAAAAATGTTGCATATGTAAAGTGTGAACATGGATCTGATTCAAACTCTTTATGAAGTTGTCCTTTGTGAGGAAGAATAAATCAACATGAAAATGGTAGGAAGCACATTTGTCATATCTTTGCCTCAAAGTGAAATGTCTGGCAAATTCAGCATGCACCAAAAACTCATTTCAGAACAAATGCTATTTCTATGTTTAGAAGAAACGCATTGAAGGACTACTAACAGATCTAGAGGATTACAATCAGGAAAAGATCTCACTCTCCCTTCCTGGATCAAAAAGTTAGTTCCCAATCTCCCAAGTCATGCAGCAAAAGTTTTATGGTGCTTAAAGCGAAGTGAAAGACTTTGCACCTGTCAAGACCTGTGTTAGCTGATGAAATCACCCGGCACACCAAGGCCAGGAGCAGCACTCCCTGCCCTGCCAATGCCAGCTGCTGTAGCCAAGGAAACCCTTCTCAGACCCTCAGGGACTGAATTCAGCATTTGGCAGGGAACAGAGGAGGATTTGAATTTTGCTATAAAAGGTGGTTTGTATTTGAGTCTAGACATGCTTCTATTCATGATTTGGCATATTAACGAAATTCTGGTGTTATTTGTATTCCATGTCATATCATTTTAAAATTTCACTAGGGTAATGCTACAAATATAAAATTTTATTGCTTTAAAGAAGGACAAGCAGGTTTCTCTCTATGCACTAAGAGCCTGATATGGCAGCTTTGACATCCTGGAATGGACAAGAAAGGTAAACCAACTCTTAAAGCTCACTATTCTTAACTCTAGACATTTGTTAGCATCTGAAAGTGTCCAAAACCTTCTTTTAGTTTATGGATTTCACTTCAAGGCAGGCCAGATCTCAAAAAGAGGAGTTTTTAGTCCCCTAACTATGTTTCTTCTATGTACTTCACAGATACCAGAGCTTGCTCCTGGTGGTGATTTTTCCAAAAGTTCTGCTTCACACAAATTAAAACCGGTGTTTTCATACACCTGTTGTTGCAGGGATGTCATAGATCTTGGGATATTAGATTTTCCACATATGTTAAATATCTGAGGAATGCTTAATATTGGAATAACGCTTAAAAGACATTTCTGAAGTGACTGTGAAGACAGCCCCATGTCCCCAGTTAGGCCAACATTTTAAATCAAATTGTAACTCAAATATCCTTCCTTTATTCTTTACTGATGAAAGTGTTTCTTTACTGATTCTAAGTGCTTATAGTCACACTCCTGTATTTCAACTTGTCTTGGAACAAATGATTCTTAGCAGAAATTTTTGAAATGCTACTAGTTAACAAAGAGCTCTGGTATAATGATTTGGAGGGAGCTCTTTCTTTTTTGTACACAAATCAATAAAACTACTTGGAAAGATAGGATCTCTTTTGAATCTTGAGAAACAAAGATACTGAAAGGTAAAGTGACTTGCTTCAAGTCATGGAAGGTACCAGCCACAAACCATGATTCTCAACTTTTATTGTCGATAACACAAGTACTATTTATGGTAAAATATAACTATGGTAAAAATTGGTTTCAAGTGGCTCAGTTCACCCTACTCAAACCAACATGTATTTTTAGCAATTAGAATGGCTACAGTAATGCAACATGCTAACCTGAATGTTACTTCAAAACAAACAAAAAAAAAAAACACCCAGCTGCAATGAGTTTGAGCTCACATAACAAAATGCAGTTAAACAGTACAAATCAACATCAAAACCTTTTGAGGAAAGTTTCAGGACTTTCTTTCCTTCTAGGAGTCATCACCAATACCAAGGAATAAATGGAAGCTGATTTCATCTATAGACTGACATGCATCTATGTCAGCATTCACAACATATAAGTTCACTGCTCAGGTACAGTTCAGACCTTAACTAAGTTTTCAAAGTCTTCTCATTAGGATGAATTTAATTGTCATAGAATGTGTTGGCTTCCTGACTGGAGTGGAAAATGAAAGCCCCGATGAGTCAGTGTGGGGAGAGAGGAAGGCTCCTTTGCACCACTCCTATCACTGTGACTCAGAACTGTGCTTTGAAATTGTCAGCTCCAGGAAGGATGAGGTAGTTCAGTCTCCCTGTTCACTTGATTGAAAGTCTGTGAAAAGTCACAGAGTAAGACTCTAAATCCATCCTGTCTGCTAAGAAACAGTGGGACATTGCCAGTTTATTTCACTCAGGGCAAGGAAGAGGCACCAGGAGATTATGACTTCTGGGTGTTACTAATCCCCACAGAGAACCCCGTGTTCCCTTTGTGAAGGCTCGGAGCAATGTGAACATCAGTTTTAAATGTTCTTTAGGATAAGTCTAGATTATGTACACACAAAGTGCTAAACGGCCTCATGAAGGTTGGTCCCAAAGCTAGAGTGTTGGAAAGAAGAGCTCATAGAGTAATTTATGTTGGAAGTCATCTGGTCCAAATCCTCTGCTCCAAGTCAGCTCCATTTCCAAAGTTAGATCAGCTTGTTCAGGGTGGCATATCTGCAGTTGTTTAGCACAGAGTAATCCCAGAAAAGGAAATGGTACAGAGGTCCCTTTGGGCTGGCAGAGATATTCACCAGCCATTTCAAATGTGATGAAGGAGAGTGCTGCTCCTTAAATATGAAAATATGTTTCATGAAGGAGGGTTTGCTGGAGTTGCAAATGTCATAAGGAGAATTATTACCTGTTTTGATACAAAATGAATCTAAACTTTTGGTGTAGTAACAGATTACCACATATATAACACTGCTTTTGGAAGCTTAATCTTATTCCAAGGAAAGATGTACAAATTTGGCTGAAAAATTAATAAAATTTCATTAACACTCTGACTTGAAATCATGAAACATAATTTTAAAAACTCAAATTAACATGTATATTTCAAAGCACTTTAAAACATTAAAGCTGAACATATTAATATAATTTAAGATGGCCAAATCTTTGAATAAGCACCGACCTGTTTTTTGACACTATCAACACTTGAGTTCCTTGTCTCTTGCTTTACTTGGCTCTTCCTTCTATTTTTCATCACTAGTGCTGAGTGTTTATCACTTTACAATGCTACAGTACTGCAGAGATTGTAGAAGAATATTTCAATCTGAGAAGGCATATATGCTTGGGATATAAAAAGAATACTAATATAGAGACATTTCAGCTCATCATGTCTTAGAGAAGATTTTCTTAATTCTCATTGAAGGCATTTTGCTTTAGCATAAAATATAGATTCTTCCTATAGTTATCTTCCATATGCAGCTAGCTTTTAGTTATTTCATAAATTAGCATTTATTGTAAAATGTAAGTGCTGTTACTACAAATGCTATTCAGAAAGTAAACAAGTCAGCAAGTAGAGTAAGTGCTGAGATTGGACAGGAAATGTGGAAATTATGTTTTACTAATGATGTAAACTCACTAGAGATAGCTGCAACCACTTGCAAATTGCTGTAGTGAAAAAAAAAAGAACCAAAACCAACAAACCAACAAAAACCCAAACCCAACAAACCAAAAAACCCACCTGAAAATGAGCCAAGACAGCAGCTGTTATCACAGTTTTTCTATTTCCAGGAAATGTTAGCAATATCAGATATAATCCTTCCAAAGCCCAGGTTTTGGGGGTTTTTTTTTGTTTTTTTTTTTTTAATAGAAGTACAAGAATGAAAAGGAAAGCACAGCTTTTGCAACAAAATTTACTAGCAAACATATAAATGTGGTAAAAAATAAGAGAATATTTTTTGCTTTATAAGTACTTAAACTTCCCAATTAATTTAAACTTTGAAGTTTGTCTATGTTTTGCTACAGATCAATATCAAACCAAGTAGAGTTAAATAATCTTAGATAAATAGCATGCTCGACAGGGGAATGGAATTTGAAGGCTGACATCTTGTTGGCCTTGGTACAGAGTTTACTATCGCAAAACAATATATTAGTCACAAATCATGCTTAATGTGCAACAAGAGTTGCACCAGTTATGTGAATATGAAGTTCTGCCAGTTGTTTTAGATGTATATAAGCTAGTACAAAGTAAATCATTCTTTTTTAGTTGAAAATCATGTTTTTGTGTGCAAAATTTGCATAGCTTTGCTGGACTGATGTGAAATACGTTTGTTCATCCCATTAATTTCTCATCCAAATATAGCATCATTAATGCAAAAGGAATTAAAACCATGAAAAAACAAATCTTTGCATGTGTGTGAAATAAACATAATTTATTTTTAAATGCAAGTCAAAGTGACAAACCTGAAAGTCCTCGAGTGTTTCAAAGATCACTGATTTCAATATGAAATACAATCCTAAACGAGCCAATTTTTGACATTGAGTTACATACTTAAACCCAAGATGCTTAGCAATCCATCCTCCTTCCACTAATGGAAGCTTTTTATTAACGTAACCAAAATGCCTGTGAGGGGGAACCCTATTTTTTTTTCACAAACATAAAGCTCAGGAATCCATTACTTTGTGTTAATAAGTGCTGCTGTATTTGTACATCTGCCACGCACTAATGGAATTGGTTGTGTCTAATTTCGCCATTCAAAATCATTACCATTTAAGAATTCTATTCAGTCTAGTTTGCCCATCAAAAATTGCACTGACAACTAAATGACTTCAATGACTGCTTTCCTAACTTTGTGACAGAATGGTGAACCCTTTGTTGTCATGGGAAGTTTCACCTCAACCTGAGGAAAAACTTCTTTATGTTGACGGTGGCAGAGCACTGTAACAGGCTGGCAAAGGAGGTCATGGAGTCTCTCTGGAGACATTCCAAACCCACCTGGACACATTCCTGTGTCACCTGCTCTAGCTGACCCTGCCATGGCAGTGGGGGTTGGACTATCTGATCTCCTTTCCAACCCTAATTACTCTGTGATTCTGTGGAATGCAACCATATAAAAATAGGTCAATGCATTAAAAATTTCCCATCAAAATTATGGGAGCAAGTGGTTAGATATGCCTATAGGTTGCTGAATATGCCTCAAGTTGCTAGTTTTCTAGTTTCACTTTTCCCTAATTAACCTAAATAAGCAAGAGCCTGAAGTCAATAGAGGGTGTTTTAGCAGTGATTTGAGAAAGGACAAGGAGATGAAAGCTACGAATGACTGTGTGGATTTGCCAAGATTTCTTTCATTTCTGTAGGACAAGGACAGAATTTATGCAGTTTAAAGGACAACTAGCACTGAAACTGGAATGTACTATTTTATCCTCAAGCCAGACATAAAGGAACACCCTGCTCCCCAGATATCAGTATTATAAGGATCAGGATATCTCCTTCTGGTGTGTCTTTACCTTCTTGCTGTTGTGGTTTTAGTAGAGGGGAGGGGGCCATAAAGATGGCTCCTGTGAGAAGCTTCTGGAATTCTTCACCGTTTCCAGCAGAGCCAATCTCTGATGGCTCTGAAGATGATGGACATGCCGCTGGCCATGTTTGGGCCAGCGAGAAAGGTTGGTTACGCCTCTGTGATGACATATTTAAGGAAAAATCAAAACAAAGCGTGTACACAGCTGCTTTTAGTTAGAGAGGGAGGAGGATGTGAGAACATGTGAGGGAAAACAACATGGAGACACCAAGGTCAGTGGAGAAGGAGGGGGAGGAGGTGCTCCAGGCTCTGGAGCTGAGATTTCCTCTGCAGGCCATGGTGAGCCTATGGTGAGGTGGGGTGTCCCCCCTGCAGTCCATGGGATCCACAGGAGATGCAGAGAGATCCACCCGCAGTCCGTGGGTGAGGTGCTAACGTTGGAGCGGGGAGATGCCAGAAGCCACAGCAGCCGTGGATGCCAGAAGAAGCCACAGCAGGTGCAGCCCAGTGANGGCAAAAGCAGAGGAAAAAACTCTTCTCCCTAAGCAGGAAAAGAAGATCTTGGAAACGGACTGACCTGAACCCCCACACCCTGCCCCCCTTGCACTGTTGGTGGGAGGGAGGGAGGGGTGGGGAGTGAAAAGAACAATGTCTTTTAAAAGTTTAGTTTATTTCTCATATCCTCCTTCTAACTCAGGTAGTAATAAATTTCACTTTGCAACTTTAAGCTGAGCCTGGTTTGTCCTTGGAGCGTTTTCTCCCGGTTCCTTATCTCAACTCATGGACCTCTGAGTTAATTCCCTCCGTTTTTTTTTTCCCTCTCCTTCCCTCCTCTGCCCAGCTGTGGCAGGGGAGGGAAGGAGTGAGTGGCTGCTGTGGGTGCCTGGCACTTAGCCAGGATCAAAACCATGACACTTGCTATACATACATATATATGTGTGTGTGTGTATATATGTATATATTTATACATATATGTAAATGAATTTAGTAATCTGATTACTCTTGTTTTGTTTTTTCAGTTGAATCAATGCATATTATAGATTAAAAAGATAGCCTTCCCAAGATATAGATTTGCTTTCTTTTTATGAAGGACATAAAAATAAATACTTATCAAGAGCTAGTTAAACAGCTATTCATTTTATATTAAGAAAAGCATACATTTGAATTCATAACAGCTTTTCAAGCAAACTGAAAAAAGGCAATTTTTATACAACTAAAATATATTCTAATGTGTAGTCTTTCAGGAATGTAAAACAGATAAAAAGAAAAAGGAAATTGTGTCCCCTAGGTGTGGTATTTCTGCGGATTCATGGCTTTTGAATTAGGTAAATTGAAGCCTTTTGAAAGCAATGTAGAAACTGCACATACACAAAATCATTCCGACAGATTTTTATTTTTTTAAGCTTTAGGAATCTGAATTAAGTGTGAGAAAAGATAAGTGAACAAGAACTATTTCATTGTGAGTCTTACCTGGAAAACACTCAATCTTCTTCATGTCTAAATTACATCAGTACCAGAAGACAGAAGATATTTACATGTCAGTAACCTGACACTTACTAAGATTTGGGAGGCTGACACACTCTTGCAATACACAGCAAAACCTTTTGTTTTACCACTTATGCAATGTTTATAAGGTTATTTCTCTTACTATCTCATATAAAATCATTATTTACTGTGCCACTATAGATACCACAGACTCTAGGCTGGGCTTATTAAAATGTACTCCTAATGTTTTCACAAAGGGATCACAGTGTTATTAAAACACAAGCATTTTAGTGAGGCCTAAATACAATTGTTTGTAACAAAGAAGTAATTGCATGCGATAAGTGTGTATGAAAACAATAGGATGGGAAATGATAAGCAGTTTTTTTAAGGTAAAATTAGTATTGACATACATTGCAATATTTAAAAAGAAAATTATTTTTAATACATCCCATATACTTATTTTATTACACTTTATTACTTTTCTTCATTGTTTTAAGAAAACGGTGTCCTTCCAGTAAAAAATATTAATTAAAGGTAATTTCTCTCATTCCAGATTGATTGCTTTTTATTTTTATCAGAAAAAATGCTAAGGTCCTAGCTATAGGGGTAAGAATTAAGAATATATCCTCTGATTTCCAGTGTTTGTGACACAATTTTACTGTGGGCATGTACAAATATAGGAAAAAACTGCTGCTCTTACTTGCATTGCTTACACCTGAAGAATTGCAGTCATCCAGAAACATATAATCTCTTAAGGCTGTTGAAAAAAACACCTTTAAACATCTATTCTGGGACTACTCATGGGAGTAAAAATGGCTTTTCTGTGTGGAAACAGGATACATGACATGCTCAGCACTGTGAATTGGAACCTTGTTAACACTGATAATACAGGTGTCATAACACAGGAAACCTCCAGCTGCCAACAATGCAGCACTTCTGGTTCACTTTGTAACACTTCTTTTAATATTCTTTCACTTCATTACAAAAGCAGTGGACCTGAAGAGTCATGCTTAAAAAAAGAAAGTATCTTTTCTTCTCAGGTGAATTTATCCACCTGAGAAGAAAAGGAATTTATCCACCTGTCCAAAACTGCTGCACATACCATGTATCTATAGGCTGATGGTATTGAAGCAGTTAGAGTAATTTCATCTCCTTTGCAGTGGTCATTTGAGTGTTTGCTATCCTAGTTTGCTGCCATGCCAACACTTTAAAGCACGAGAGTAGAAATTTTGTCATTTATCATTTTCCAGCCAATCCTGGCCAATATGACCATTTTTGCTCTCTAACATTGCTAAACCGTGCTATATTTTGTAACCACAGTCTCAATTTTCCATTCATCATTCACTCATCTTACAGTCCTCCATACACACACATCCACGTGCATGTCAGGTCAGTGACGAAAGGACAAGAAAAGAGGCAAGTGATGGCTGAATGCTCTTGGTCAGCTCAGGCTGGCCTAGAGCTCTATAACAGCCAATAAAACAGCATATAGTACAGCAGAGCACAATACATTTGAGTATTTGAAGTCTGCATTTTCAGGTATTATAATGAAGAGCAAAAGTAAAAAGCTGTCAAGAAAATTCTTCCCTAGCAACTTATATATGCTTTCACACACTTGGGTGATCTGAGAGTACATGCACACATTGTAAGCAGCTTTACATTAATAACAATGAAATGTCCATTCCTATGAAGGGAAAGTTGTGAGGGGAGGGGTTTAGATAAATTTGGGACACCCTGCAAAGATAACCTGGAAGTCAGCATGACTAATATCTAAGTGGGATATATTTTAAGAGTAATATTCTCTTGAAGTTTCCCTGGAATGCTTATTGCTCAGTGGATAGGGTCAGCCTCCAGAGGAAAGGAAGAAGTAACACCTCACAAAATTCCTTTATCGTTTCTCTCCAGCACACCATAGATGGCTGTTTCATCTCCTGTGTTGTTTAATGTTAATGGCTGCAGTGAGTTTACAGATCTCGGATCCAACTCCGCAGCTGCAGTGTTGAACTGATACCTGTGGAAGCACTACCTCAAGATTAAGAGAAAATTCTGCATCAGAAAAACATAACTGAACATTTTTGGACAACAGCAGCTAGAGCAGAATGATGAAGGAAACTATGATATGTTCTTTTAAGGGAAAAGACTAACTTACATTAGTCTCAATAAAATCATGTGAAGAAAATTCATGAGTCACAAAGAGAAGTCATCACTGGATGGCAGTATCTGGAAAGGTCCTCCTGAATTACTTGTGCTAACACAGCCAAAGTTTATTGAGTGCTTTACTGATAAGTAAAATAGACATTTCTTGTCCCACGTAGACGAATGTGGACATGGGAGAAGTAGAAGACAAACAAAGGCTGAAAGTGGAAAAAAGGAAGACAAGGACATTCCTTTGAATGGTTAATTTTCCAAAGTATGTTCATAAAGGTTCTAATTTATAAGAATATATGCATTATGGGTTAGCAAAATTATTCCACAGTATAACTTAAAATATCCCACTAGATGCTGATTAACATGGTATATCTGAACCTGTTGACTTTCTGCTCTAATTTTGTAGCAAAACACGGTGAAAGGGTAGATAGGCTTATCTGCACATCTGTAGCTAGAACCCCAAATCTTTGCTTTACAGTTATGAGTAAGAATCTCACCTACTTACGAGTCTGCCTGGGAAATGATTAGAACAAAATGTCAACTATATTAACACACGCATAGGGCTGCTACAGGAATGTGTGTATCAGTTAAAGAGTTGGCTTTATAGGATGGAGGAGGTGAACTGAAGCTGTTACTATTCTGTGAGAAGAGGTACCAACAGCCGCCCAGTACTTGAAACCTCTCCTCTTCTATTGTCTTCTTTTCCTCTAATTGTATGGATTTAAAAAAAAAAAAGAAAGACTAATCCAGAAATCTCTTGCTCGTTTGGTAATACCCTCATTTTAGAGAGGCATAAGCTTTCCTCTCCACCTAATATCAAAAAATACAGAAAAGTCAGTAAGTTCAGGCATGCTTGTTATCCGATCTAGTGCCTCAGCCATCTGCCTCAACAGTTCCTGAAACTGCTGATAGTTGTCTGGCAGAGATTGTAACCACTGTCACTGAATCCTGAGAAGACATTGAAGGTGTCAGGCTAATAGTAATTTATTTACATTTCCTTACCCTTGTAGTATATCTCTATCTAGCAGCTCAGAATGGCTTAAACTGGGGTACTGGTTCTGGTTCTGTAGGTGAAATGGCACGAGAAGATAAGAACTTGATTTTATAGGAGAGGAACAATAATAGCACAATTTTTAGCTAACAGACTGACTTAACTTCACACATCCACAGAAGACAACTGTGAAAACAGGCAGAATTAGAGACACAGGGTAGGAGACAATATTGTGGTATAAATCTTTTGCAGCCAGAACAGAAATTCAGCCCATGTTAGGAATTGCAGCACTTAATATCTGTCACGTGGGCTCTGCAGGAGACTTGATAGGGCTGCATTAAATTTACCTCAGCATATAGTAGGACTTGGATTCCCAAGAGCAGTGTTCAAGTGAGTTGAGTGAAGGGCTGATCAGTGAGTCTCACAGAGGTAGCCAGTGGGCAACAGGGAGCAGAAGAGTTTTTCTCTGAGAGTCAAATATTTGCATCTGGCCTGGAACTACAGCTCAGGAGCTTTCCTGATGGTAGATAGCTATTGCCATTCCTTCTCGGTGAGACCGAATGATTTCTTTAAAAGCAAGTTGTGTCACAAAACAGTAGTGATAGCTGTTTCCCATGGATGTGTGCTGATTTTGTACTACACCTCTTTACTATGACAATTTGCTTCCCACGAGTTCTACCAGCTAATAGATGGTATGAGCTACAGCATGTCTTGACACCTTGTATTTCTTGCATACCCTACCAACTGTTCTCTCACCAGGACATGAATTTGGATCCCTCTCTTCTACCCAGATGCTCATTTTTCCAGAAACTCTGCCCATTTTTCAGTTTGACTGAATTTGGACAATGAGTTTAAAAGTTATGTGAGTTGAGGGGGCACATAGGGAAGATTTACAGAAAAGAATAACCTTATGGCCCATTAAGCCTGCTGTTCTTAAGAAGGCAGGCAAAAAACCCCAAAAAACCATGAGCAATGACTGCCTTAGTGTTTATAGTTTGAAAACCTAGTGATGAAGCACCCTCCCAGGAAGCAGGAAACAAGCCCAGCCTATGTGGTTTCAAATCTGCATCTTTCATGATCAGGGAGGTTTCACCTAATTATCAAATTAGTAACTCATGGAGAAAGGCCCTTGTGACCTTTACGCTTTTGATTTGGCAAGGAAGCAGCTGTGGACACAGATCTATTGTTAGACTATGGACTTGTGCCAATATTTCAGAGAAACACAAAGTTTAACACCTGAATTCAATTTTCAGCAGCTACCTGAGTGGGTCCATCCTGAACCCTTAACAGTTCCCAAATGAAGGCTGCAGTGAATCAGAACACCTGTACATGAGGCTAGTTATTTAAATGTCTAAATACATATTTACATGAATACAGTCTACAGTGCCAATTTTTAAGTGTTTTGACTTGAACTAACTTCCTAACAGATAGTTATTCTGAATCTATCTTCATTTATTTATGGCTGTTTATGTTTTTACAGATATAATAAATAATCCAAAGCTCATTCCTTGTCTATTTACTTCTATTTTAATAACAGTTAAAGATATTATTGTACCTTACAATTTATAGAAGTTATATAAAGATGGTCTTTCTGTGTTGTACTTACATGAAATTCCTCTGAATATTCAAGGAAAAACTTCCATGACCATAAGGCAAAGTGAACAAGCATAAATGAGATGTTAGAATCACCTATACTATTGTAAGCTTAAGTGGGATGTTTCCATAAAATAAACAACCCCAAAAAATCTGAAACAAAAAACAAGGAGAAAATATAGGAAGATAAAGAAAATATTAAAGTACATGTATGAGAAGCTCTGGAAAGTGGAATTCAACAAAATTCCTGTGAAATTTCTCACTAAGATAAAGCTCGTGCTACATAAAATGCTGGTTTTGGTATCATAAGCAGATATAGGCCTGACTCAGGAAACTCATGCAAATGTGTAAATGATTGCAAAATCAGGACTAAAGTGTGTTTATTTATATCAAAGCACTTCCTAACTAAAGAAGCAAGCATACACAAAGTATTAAGAAATGAAGGGTATACTGCCGCTGCCAGCTATAGTCATGCCTCACCATATAAATCAATGAGTTTCAGAAAAGTAAATGAGAGAGGGAGTTAGCTTTTCTCTACCCACTACAGTGATTAATTAGCTTATTTTCAATAAGAAAAGTACTAGCTATGTTGTTATCTCATAGCTTTCTTTTTCACATTATCAATAGTACCAGAAAACAACAGCTATCCATTACCCCTCTAAAAGGAAAAGGCACGTGTGACCATGAAGCACTGTGAGACTTTGGTAAAAAATGTCATAAGAAAGAAAATTTCTCAACTTTGAAGTAGTATTTGTTTATATGTAAGTTGTAATATCCAGGGAAAGCAAAACTTCCTATAATCCTTTTTTTACATTACTATGACATGGATTTTTAATGCATGGCTTTAACTATAATTGTCTGAAGAAGATTCAGAAGATATTAGAGTTGTCAACTTTACATGCACTGTAACACTATTGCATTTGTATCAAGAAATCAGGTCTGGAAGGAAAGACAAGGAAATTTTCCCACTGAATGATGAAGACGGTTTATTTCCATAAGACAAGTAAATTTTTCAGGAAACATAAACTCAAAAAATTATTGATGTAGAATGGTTTGTATCGCATCAGCGGCAGAACTCCACTGGGGAAAACAGAAAGGAGAAGCCCTTAGGCCACATTTTGTTGACCTAATTCTTTCAAGGGTATGTTTCTGCAAATTTTTAGGAAGTGACAATGCAAATGAACAACAGTTCCCACTGTGATGTTTTCATGGAATCTTTGCATAACCTCCAAAAAGCAGATTTAGCACCAACACTACAGTACATAGTTTTGTTGTAGAGCTTAATTACTTTTGGATGTAAATGAGCAGAAAAACAATTATCACACACCCAGCAGAAGAAATGGTTATGCTTCTATAAATTCCCGGTATTCTACTGCTGTGATTGTCAATTTAAAGTTTCAGTCTCTGTGCTGCTGCCAGTTAATGATTAGTCTACTACATTTTGGTGAAATTGCACTCCAGTCAAGGGAAATGAAGTAAAAAGATGAGGGCAAAAAGAAACTAATATTGTTGAAGTCTAATTAGAGTAGCAGGGCCAGTGCTGGACTTAGCTGTGATGAGATGGACTTTCTATTAAACTCAATACACTGAATTCACTGAGACCAAGATCAAATACTACAATTTCATTTTCATGGGTGATGTGTTAATAGGAGTGGGATTAACTTCTTCCTCATGTAGTGACTTTTTTATATTAATATAAATCAGAATGCAATAATTCTTTTCTTCACAAGTATAGTTCTAAAATCTGCAACTTTACTTTCAGAAGGATTAGTGCCATGCAGCTTATTTTGAAGGAAATCACATTGCTTTAACAAAGAAAAAAAATTCTTTCTATTGACTTCAGCATAATCAGCAATATCTTCCAGAAATACATTTTAACAGCTTCCTATGTCAGACAACCATTTCTTACTTAGAATATTAGAATATGGTTTTAATTCATGCGGCTTTGTTTCTAAATGAGTGAATGTGCTTTCATTTAGCAAATTAAGTTTTTCATTTAAACAACTAAAGATCACATTTGAGCAATAGTTGATAAAAACACGCTAATAAAAATTTTTAAAGAATACAATTGGATTTTATCTCAAAAAATAATTCCCCTCCAAAAGCCCCCCCAAACCTCACAAAACTGGAAGCCAACCCTGCTTCCCCAGACCCTCCCTCACAAACCAATACCCTGATATTAAACTCTGTATCACTAGAACATCTATGTACCTCCTTGAAAAGTATTAATGGGTATTAATCACAGCTTTACTAGTCATACATGCTGAAATACTTCTGGGTTCCTGACACATGAAGTCACACTTGGTACAATAAGTGTTGATAATAAAACCCATCTGAATGCCAATAAATATATATTGTGGAGAAATACTGCATATGAAGCTTAATCCTTCCATCTACAAGTATTTAATACAGAAAGCTCCAAAACATATATAATTTAGATAAGGCAGAATAGCATTTTAAGTGAAAAATATCAGATGCATGTACTACACATTATTTATTTTAAATTGTGCAAAAAGGCTACTTGTAGACCTTTGAAGCTGATGGTAAATGTGAGTGTTTATTCAGCTAGAACTTTAAGTATTTCATATATAATGCATATGTTCCCTGAAATAGTTTAAATTGACTACTACAAACAAATACTGGGATGTTGTGCACACATCTGAAATATTCTATCTAGCAGATTAAAAATGTAATATGGACATCAATTCCCTAATGCTTCATAATGTCTATTCAATAGTAATAGAAATCAATAGAATTTTTGATTTTCTAGGAGAACCATAACCCCCTTTCTTACATGAATATAAGGAAAATCTAAGGAATGCATATAATATTTATATATTCTTTTCTTTTTAATTCTGCTGTTCTGAGGATTTTCTCAACAATTATTTTGAGAAATATCTTTAAAATAAATACCTCTATTGGCAGGAATATTTTCATTGGGGCATAACTGTGATAGTCTGTAATCTCTGACGTGTCAATACTTCCACCATGTTGTGTATTTATCTCAAAAGTGTTCTCAGCTTTCACCTGTCCCAGTGTGTCACATGAATCAGCTCTTAAAATACAGAAGTTGTACAAATTCAGATTCTATCAAGATAGAAAATGACATGAGAAGAGACTATAATGTTAAATTTTGCTAAAGCTATCTTCCAACCTATTGCCTTATACTCATGGATTCTCATGTTAGCTAGACCACCAAAGTAGTCCCCTTAGATAGCCTGGCATTCAATCACTCAATGACTGAATAGTTAAAAATTTTGAAAAATACCTTTTCCCACCTGATGACTATAAAGCTGTACCTGAGCCTGCTGTGTTACAATTAGGTCCTGGCTTTTTCACTGAAAACTGCCTGAATGGATTATAGAAATTGATATATATTACTTTAACAGAAGTACAACAAACACTGACTGTTGCTATCCTTTAAAATTGCCAGGCCAAAGATGTGGTCTCTATCCTAAATGTGAAAGCCCTGTAAGAAATGTTTTCCCCATGGTCTGCAGAATATATTTCCACATGGGGAGACTGCCATCCTCAGTTGTTCTCTTTTGTATTAATCATGAATCTATCAATCTGAAAAACAAAGCTCACGGGAGCAGAAGATAGGCTAATTCAATAAACAGAACAAAAGATTTCAGATTTCCCATCAGAGGATATTAGACTGACCACGAATTTTTCAGCTTTCAGAACAAAGCTGAAAACTCTCTTCAAATTAGTATCCTCATAGTCACTATAAAAAGCAGCTATGAAAAAGAATATTGGACATGGATGAAGGTGGATGGGGTGAGGTTAAGAGTAAATGAGATTGCTGAGCTGTTGTGAGTCTAATTAGTTTTAGCAAAATACTCAAATCCTGTGACAGGTAACATTAAAATAGGTGAGAAATACTTTACCCTGGAAAAGTATTTAATGTTGGGAAATGTTGGTTAAATAGAAAATAAGATAGGAGGGCAATTTTTTTTAAAATTAGCAATGAAATAATCACATTAAGTAAAAAATGCTTTGTGGCTGTTACCATAATGACAATTGATTTCTTAGTTACAATGGTTCCTCGAAAGGAAAATGGTTTGAGTTAAAAAAATATGCTATTTAATATGCATGTGTATGGTACTTTTTAATAAGATATGGATTATAACTGTGTAATTGACTGACATTCAATTAAAAAGTTTTGAATTAAGTAAAGATGGGTGTGTATTGAACTGTTGCATTTTAGTGCACTTCTGGTGGCAAACCAAGAGATTGCTCTTGAACTGTCTCATCAAGGGTGTGGGGCTGTACATTGAAGGGCAGTGTCTGTGATCAATACACTGATCCCTCCCTAACAGGTCTTATCTCGAGACATGCACATGTTGTTTCCATCTTCTGAACCAAACGGAAAACATTAGGACAACATTTTAGTTTAGTTTTCTAAAAAAATTTAACTACAACTACCATAAGATAACTTTTTTGCAGTCACAAGCATTTATATGAGCTGAAGATCTGGCCAACTCCATTTATTTACAAAAGAGAAAGTGTTTTTCCCAAAGACAAATCAGTTCATAATTTTCTGAAACAACTGCAAAAAATCATCTTACCATCTTAAAAGCACCTAGCAAAATATACTTGGAATGTTTGGAATTGTAACATAGACCCTAAAGAATAATTTATAAAACAGCATTGAACTCCAATATTCACTCCCGGTTTTTTGACCTAGCAGGAAATAAGTGTTATTTGAATTTTAAAATTGCTAGGGCACAGAATTCAGTTTAGTTTAAGGAAAAAGAGCAGGAGTAATAGAGTGAGAGAAAGATGAAGTTTTTGGACCTCTAGACCATGATGCCCATGAGTAGTGTGTGACAGAACCCACCTTTTGATATTATGAGCTTTTAGTGCTGGAGATCATTCCTTGGAGTTGTTTAATTTACAATATTGCCATTAAACCTACTTCACCACAGCCCATGGAAACAGGGACCATGGTGTTTAGGCATGTCTATAAATACCAAAAAAAATGAATCCATTTTGTCCAAGAAGGTGAAGCAAACAAGTAAGGAAGATGCATTTCCTACTCCTACTATGTAAGGTCAAATTCACTTCATGAATATAGATGTGTTTTCTATTTTAATTGAGGTACAAATAGATCTGGAAATATAATCTAAGATAAGGCATCTACCATTTTAAGCAGAAATAATATTAGCATAATGTACATAATATTAAATACCTAGTAAACTGACCTTAGCAGAGTTCACAAATTTGGATCTAAATACAAAATGCAGCTGTTTGAATCAGCATTTGTACTCCAGCTATACATTGTGACCATCCTTTTGCATAATATTAACACCACTTGTTAGTTACATTTTATTTGTTAAAAGAAACCAATAATCTATGTTTTATTTTTCAGAGAAATATTTTCTTACAAATAACAAACCAGAAAAAAGCATTTAAAATTATTCTACTTTACACAAAATGTTATTAGCTTCAGCATGTGTTTTAAATGTTTCTGAAGAATTGGATGTTTAGGGTTTTTTAGTTTGGTACCCACCAGTGCTTCCTGTTGAACAATTAAACTGGTCAAATACCTTGTTTCTCTGTGAATGATGAAATGAAAAACACACTGTCAGCATGTTTGTTAGATGTCATTGAATTTAACATGTATGCTAGGAATGAAATTTCATTTCTTCTTCTAAAATTGCAGATCACAGGTTGCATTAAGTGGAGTATAACTGCCACACAATGTTTTGATTTTGTACCATTACATCTCAATAACTTTGTCTACTTCTAATGTCATCATTATAGCATATCCTCTAAGATGCAGAAGATTTTTTTCCTGATGAATGTTGTCTTTTTAACATATTATTTCATAACTTCCATTTATCTGAATCCCATGATTGATTAGAATAGGGGTTTGAACAAATAAAATACACATATTTTGTTGGCTGGAAACAACTGATCAAATACAAAGAGATGGAAATCAAAACATAAACCCAGGTATGAAAGGTCCTGGGCATCAGCAAATACTGGCTGCTTACCTGACTTCTAACATGGGCTGTCATGGGCTTCAGTAGAACCCTGAATCCACCAGGGATTTTTTCTGATTAATATTTTGACTATCATTCAGAGGCTTCATTTATAAATATGACCCCACAATAACCTCTCTTTTCTCCTGTCTTTCAGGTATATAGCTGGTATACTGGAATATTTATGTCAGTGGGCATTTCCTTTATGGCTTGCTAGCTCTGGTAGTAAGTTCCCATTTATATCTTAACTAGTATGTACGTAAGTTTTTCAGTGAGCCACACTAACACAGAAATATAGTTAGAAAAATGCTTTCAAGCTACTAATTAATATTTAAGGTAAATGGACATGGCTACAGTACATGGTGTCAGTCATTTATAAAAATTTTTGGCTTTACTATTTAGAAACTGTTGAGCTATAGATCTTGATACACATATTAACTTTTACAGTTCTTAGTGATACTAATACCAGGCTTTTATTATATATAAAGCCTCTAGGATTGTTGGCAATAGAATAAAAATAAATAAGGTGTAGAAAAAAACCCCTTCAAACAAGAAGCCTAATAAGGCACAGGATCTTCTCTAAAATCAGTCTGCACAAGAAAAAATAATCTGGAAGTGTTTTTCTCTTTCTACATAAGCTCTGGAGGTCAATAAAACATATAAAATTGTGTCAGTAGTACGACTGCTCAACTAACCCTGAAGTTTTCCAAAAGACGTAAGACAAAGATCCTCTAAGCTTATTTCACAACTACAGTCACCCACATGGTGAAATCATTGGTCTGTACTAAAAGTTAAATCAGCTTCTGGATGAAGAAAGAGTATATTTCAACAATATTACCAGGTAACTTTTAGACTTAAATTGGTATGAAGACAAAGATAAGAGGAAAAGTAGATAGTACAGTGAGTTGACACACACTAACTGGATTTTCACCCCAACAGATGAGAGCTGGAAGCCAAAATGTACAATTGAAATGTGTTTTCTGGTGTCTTGTCCATTTGTCCACAGTAAAACATCATCACGGAATTTTCTCCAATTAATTGTGATTTGTAGCTGTATTCAAATAGTCTGGAACTGTACTGGAATCTCTAAAATGAAAAAGTTCCATGTAGAAACATACAGGTGCCTGATATTTCTAAATTTATCTCCTTTCCATGATAAACAGCATTTAATCTTTCCAAGAACTGAAATCACACATGAAACAAGAAACGTAAGTAACAAGGACAGTCTTTCCTTCCCCAGAAATAACAGTAAAATGAAAGAGTAGAAAGAGGATTGGAAGGAAATGCTGTGTGACAGGTCTTCTGGAAGTTTTCAAGAAGCATGAAGATTATGTACATTTTAGAGGATAAAAAATCAGATTTCATTTAAACACAACTGAAATACATTCAAGTTAATTAAGATTATTATGATGTCAGTAGATAAATGTCTTCTTTTGCTTCTTGCAGTGCCCTTTTGCCACTACTAACTTCACTCTCGGTTTATTTCTTTCAGGAAACAAAGGGGTCAATTTATGCAAATAAACTTGATATGGGCAGATATAAACTACCTTTCTGATGGCTGATATTGCAGATTTCTAATGCATTAATTTCTGACAATACCGACTCAGTTTCCAGAATAAATCCTGTCCAGAGGAACAATTGTACAAGGTACATATACAGTTATAAAAAATTACTGTCTGAACCTTCCCACAAAAAGGCTGAAGAAATGTAGAAGCAGGTAAGCAAGATAAGCCAATAATTACCAGGGACAACAGAAATTCCATATCTTCCTACTGGTATATACTTGCTAGTAGTTTTTCTTTCCATTTCTCATGTCTTTGTCTCTGCCTCTTCATCCAGAAGAAATGGTAGGAATTGATAGGCTTTAGTCATTGCAGAACAATCAGCCCAGCCTCAGTCCTCTCTGGACTTTTCCATCTATTCCCAAGCTGCTAATCTATCTGAAGCTTAACTGGAACTCCTTTCTACTTTGCAAAATTACAGTTCCATTTCTCATTCTAAAAAGACTCACTAACTCTCAGTATGGGGGAAATATCCAAAGTAAAACAAAACTTTGAACTTCTGAGAGTTCACAGGCTACCTGTGCAAGTGCTGGCCATTTGTTTACA
>VYZT01014223.1:0-17215 GCA_013400735.1 Pomatostomus ruficeps | reverse complement strand
ACCTCTTCTCCATACAGAGTCACAGTGACTCACTTGCAGAGTTATGCATCATGTTTACAGTGTCAAGAGCAGAAGTTATTCCCATCTGACTACTATTTAAAGTACAAGAGAGATAAAATCATCTGACAAGTATTAGGGAACAACAGAGAACCGTAGGCTGCTCTGTGCTGAGAAAAGCCAACCAGGTTTGAAGGGAGCCATCCATTTAACTGGAGATGAATGTTTGCAATCATAATAACTGGATTTAATTATTACTTAACAGACTCAAAGTACATTTTGCTTGGTAAAGGAGATTCTCTTAAGATGATTGCAATGCTAAATGCTCTGATTAAACAGAAACTAGAAGACACAGAATCATTTAAAATCCAAGATAAGAATGTGACACAGCTGAGATTATATTTATTCCTCAACCTTTTCTGATTCTGTAAAATGTTTCCTTCTGTCTTTAAGACAGCAGAGTTATTCACTCTTGTATTATTGCAGTATACAGGTTTACATATGTAAAAATGGATTTTATTTAGATTTGATAGCTGCATTCTGATTTTACACTGCTAGTGACGTCTTTCCTGTCTCCTAATTTTAAATTTTTCCCTACCTGACTGTAGGCACTGAAGTGACCTGAGATCCTTTCTGGATTCAAGTGTACCTTTCCACTGAACACAATTAATCCATAGTAGGGATCAAGGTTTGGCCATGAGTGATTCAAAGCAGAGAGGCTAATCAGGATAATGAAGCCTTTTTCCTCCTCTCACCTTCTCTGTACATCCAGAATGTGGACATCAACAACAAAACTCAGCCCTTTCTGCATCTAGACAATGCAGCAGTTGTCGTAGCCCCCAACAACCATGGCTGTCTCATGAAGGCTACTTCAAGGCCTTACTCGCCTTTTAAACTCTGCCCCAGGTCTAGAGAACGTCCCTTGGAAGTCAGCTTGAGCTCTTCCTAGGCAGTTTTGAACCCAGCAGTCTCTTTCTTAGCTGTCTTTCAATCACAGGCTCTTGGCAACTCAATGTCTGGGTGAGAGGCAGGTCCTTCCTAAGGCTCTGGTTCCCTGCATGCAGCAAAGCTATCTCCAGATGAGTGTCATGTAATTCCCCAATACAAGTAATTGAATTTGAATACACGTAGAAAAAACATATCAAATCAGACAGCCCAGTGATAAAGTCGGAATACCAGTGAGGACTTCTAGACAGAGGATTATGTTATTGAGTTACTCTTTTTTTTTTTTTTTATGCCCTGTTTAGTTACCAATTTCTTCAACAGTATTTCAGTCAGGTCTACAGCAAGCTTCCTGAAGGGTTTATTCTAAAAAGTAATGCAGTTTGAAAAGGTAGAAAATCACAGAAAACTCATTTAGTTTCACTCATTGTTACCAGTTTGCCATTCTACATTGATTTTTCTCCTTCCTATTATACAGGGACTATGTTCTATAATGGGTTTACAAGTCTACTGATTAATGTGAGTAAAAATAATACTTGCTTTATTGCAAGGGTAAATAATGTCTTAACTACTTTGCACCCTACAGGCTTTCAGAGCACTAATCTGACATGGCACTATCACAATGACTTCACCTGCCTCCTTTCCAAACCCCCTTAAAGCCTTTTTCGTTCATTTAATTCTCATTTCCTCTGAATATTTGCTCAACACTTTTTAAATGGATTTGCTTTCACAGTGACTACACCTTTTGTGTGCAAACATTTCAATATCCACCTTATCCTGTTGGGAATATTTACAGAAACGGATTTTTGAGTCACTATATAAATATTGAAAGAGTGAATTTAAATTCAAGGCACAGACATTAGGGGCAAAACTGCTACTGAGATTATCCGTAGAAGGCACAGGGAAAAGTTGCTCATGATTGCTTCAGAAAGTCATTAACAAACTTAAATTCTGCTCCCACCACCTATTTCCTTTTTGTGGTCAGTGCTGACTTTTGCTTATTTTTTCAGTTTCTTGAATACTCTAATGACAGCTCTCCTGATGTGTTTCTATGCTCCTCAAATGATCAGATTTGTTCCACACACCAATACTTTAAGTTCCACCAGTTTTCTTAGCCAAGACCATTGCATATGGCAGATCCAGTTAATTCCCACTAACAGGTATGGTTTGGATTGGAAGGAACCTTAAAGCTCATCTCCATCCAGCTCCCTGCCATGGGCAAGGACACCTTCCACTAGACCAGGTGGCTCCAAGTCCCATCCAGCCTGGCCCTGAAAACCATCACCTCATCCTTTGTCTCTCCTTCCTCCCCGAACATGAACACATATATTTATTCTGAGAGAACAATTAATAAAATGGTAAAAGCCAACAGCAAAATGAGGAATGTGGGGAGTTTTTCTAGAATTGCACAGCTGGTTAGAGGTAACTAAACTAGTCAAAACAGATTTACCTCAGGTGGTAAAAGCAGCTGAGTTATATCAGTGATGAACTCCAGGCAGGATAATGAATTTTGTCTTTCAGATTTTATAGAGCCTGAGGCATCTAGTAACCTAGCAGGGATATTTACACTGAAATAAAGCACAACTGCATTGTGACTGTGCTGGAGGTGGTTTACTTGCTTTAGCAACTGCAAGATGACTTCTAAACCAGAAACCAAATGCCACAAACTCCATTCCCTGGTACTGCTACCCTGTCTCCTGAGAAGAATATCACACATAATTTCTGGCTCTTCCTCTTATGCCATCTACTCCGTCTTGAACCCAGGAGTTCGTGCCAGAGTTTTTGCAAACCCCCCAACACTGTTCATTGTTAGTCAGTATTGACACCTTTTCTCCAAACATTAAATTTTCAGGACAAATCAAGGTTTTTCCTCTTTTTAAAATTTTTTTCCTTGTCAAGTGTCATAAGGAAAGATGGCATTTATAATGAGAGAGGAAAGATGAGGAAAGGTTAGTGTAGTTGAATCCAATCTGAAGTAGCTGGAAAAATGTTCACACTTTTTTTCCTGTTTTTGCAACGTTTTAAGAATGTGTTGACAAATATGACAAAAATCACTCAGGAGTCTGAAATGCTTTATTAAATGTTTTCTTTTTTCAATTTAAAGCATTTTCATTTCAACAATTTCATTATATTTTGCAGTTCAAAAAATAATTCAGACTTCATATCACGGTAAAATCATTTTTTATCCTAAGCAAATAATGACAGACATTTTAGGAAACTGATCTTTGTCTTGGTTGGGGAGAGGTCTTTTAATTATTTAAGTTTTATAAAAACTTCTATTTCTATTCCAAAGAGAGGAGAATATTGATAATGATAAGCTATATTGACAAATCATCTCTTTCCCAATATATTAGTTAAAATAAAGAGAATATTGATCAAGAAATGAAGATCTCAGAGATGCTATCTACAGTTTTTTTGGGACATGCACTGGGTTAGAAGGTTTTTTAAGAGAAAAATAACATTCAGAGACTATCTGTACTTCTAGTTATCAGAGAAATAAAATTTAGAAAACAGGGATTTTTTAAACGGCATTACTTGCTGAAGTGGAAAAAATATCATGACAATTAGACAAATTATCTTTTGTTTGATTTAAATATAAATAATACAGTGGTATACCAACAAGAGAATTTTTCTTTCTGATTCACCCTATTGATAACCTAGGTGAGAAGGCTGACACCTGATGGCAGTGACAACTCCCTGATGGATTTGAAGGGAGCCTACAAGAAAGATGGAGAGAGACTGTACACAAGGGCCTGAAGGACTACAGGACTACAAGGAATGGCTTTACACTGACAGATTTAGATTAGATATTGGGAAGGAATTCTTGCCTGTGAGGGTGGGGACGTCCTGGCACAGGGTGCCCAGAAAAGCTGTGGCTGCCCCTGGATCCCTGGCAGTGTCCAAGGCCAGGTTGGACAGGGCTTGGAGCAACCTGAGATAGTGGAAGGTGTCCCTACCTATGGCAAGGGGATGAAAGGAAAAGAGCTTTAATGTCCTTTCCAACCCAAACCATTCTGTGATTCTGTGATTTAGCCGTGTAATTAATGGGATAATAGTCACCACCCTGGAGTCAGTGCAGGGCATGGGTGTGACTGAAGTGACAGACATCCTCTCCCATAGCCCAGCTCCCATGCTTAGCTGAGGAGCAACCAGCATGGCTGCAGTCAGTGGATAACTGTCTTTATGAGCTGAAGGTTTAGCTGCCAAAGCACCCTTGGTGCAGGAAAGACACTTTACTGAAGTGCCTTGGGACTAACATGTTGATTAGGGTGAAATAATAAAAGGGGTTGCAAAACATAATCATAGAGTCTTAGAATGGTTTGGTTTGAAAGGCACCTAAAAGATCATCTATTTCCAAACCCCCACACCCCCACCATGGGCAGGGGTGCCACCCACTAGATTAGGGTTCCATAATTCTACTGTCCATCTCTTGATATATTTAAAAATTCAATTAAGACTGAAGTTCTGTGATTGCAGAGTGTGGCACGAAAGAGAAAATGGGGATGAAATGGAACAGCAGACAGAGCTGACCAGTCTCATTTCCTTCACTGAGCAGGATGAAGAATGAATACAGAATGCAACTGCTGCCATGTCACTGGGGTTTCAAAATCTATGCCTTCTGTTAGCAATGGGAAGATTTCAGGCAGATAGGAAGCGATATATTTTCATGAAATGCTTTAAATGCTGAATGTGATCTCTATCTTGGCAATGTCCTTTTGAAAGTCTGAGATCTAGTGTTCTGGATGTGCAAAGGAATACATTTCAGACTTCTGCATTTCAGGTTCTCTCTGAGCAAAAATAAAAAAAAAAGAAAAATAAATCTTCCTGTTTGAATATGCATCTTGCATACTGTGCCTCAGACGCAGGATATTAGCAGCAGTGCCAGTGATCCTGTTATCCTCTTTGGTGGTGGGACATTTTTTTCTTTTTCTCTTTTTTCTCTTCCCACAACTGTTTCCCAAAAAAGGAAGAGGGGGAGAGGGTGTATTTCCAAAACCCATCTCTCAGCTTCTTTATTTTTATACAGTCTCCCCTCCCCACCCAAAATACACTGAATAGTCCTTTATGTAACTTCAATTAAAAAAAAAATTACAGCTGCTCCTCTGAAGCCATCCAAATCTAATTAACTACAGAAGCCAAAGTTATATTAAGCTTCTCACTTTCTTCATCTTACCATCTCCATTCATACCTTCATTCAATGTGTTCACAAAAAAAGGAATTTCTAATAATTGTATCTATAGTCTTGGAAAAAGAAAGCCACTAATCAGGATGCCTGTGAAAGAGGAGAGATCGGAGCCTCACTTGAACTTGGCAGTCTGGCCCCGAAAAACCTGCAGACAAAAGGGGTGAAGGGAACTGAAGAGCTTAGCCCTAAGTCTAAGGAAGCTGGTGAGAATTTGTTCAGCCTCTGAATAGAGATCTTCATTTTAGTCCTAAATTGTGCCTGCACAGACTCATTGAAATGCCTTCTCTGAAGGAAGAGGGGGTGGGAGGCACGGGAGAGAAAAGGGAAGAAAAGTTTGTTGAATATAAATGAGGTTACGTGGGGCTGAAGAGTGAGATAGAAGCTCTGCAGAGATTTATTCCTGACTGACATACAGTAACACAAAGGCAATAAAATGTGTCCTTGGCAAGTGGTATTAGCAAGCAGTAAACCTGAATCTTTGGAGAGCTGGGATGATGCTACCCACCTAAGCGGAAACTACTTTCTCATTTGTGGAGTGTGTTATTTAAAATGTGTTTAGCCAGTTTAAAGAAGATATAACGAGCTATCTTTCCATGACCTTGTGATTCAGGCAGTCTGCAGAACCACAAGACCAGAATAAAGACCCTCGACATTTTCTGACCGGGGGACTCAGCAGTCTTCCTTCACATTGTATCTCATCTAGGGAAAACTTCAGAGTCTGGGATTACATCTCAGATGAGTTTTGTTCAAGGGCCTTTTATATTTTTTAGCTAGCAAAAGATGTATATTCAGTCTGGCAGTCTGGCTCTGGTTATTCACATTAATTTCTTCAATTATATTCACACGTCCTGCTGCAAGGAGCCCTGAAACTGCAGCATTACACAGTAATAGCAAAGGAACAGAAGCCTGGTCATTGAATAAAAATATTTTCCACTGCACAGCAGAAAGAGTGTATTAAAATTAGTGTTATTAAGATACGAAAATGTGGATGGTGCCTGAAATCCCTTAAGGAAACATCACCTGTCCTGATCCCAACAATAGGAGATTCATAAAATATTAAAAGAGAATCGATTTGCTTGCAGTTCTGACTGAATTTATTGTTAATTTTCTGTTTGCCCACTGCACATTAATAATTAGGAAACAGGATAACCTGTTCCCAGCTCCTTGGGCTCTTGCTCTGAGACTCTGGCAAAAGGCTAAGACTGGATTTCCAAAGGTGGGAGAGGAAATGCCAGTTAGCATGTGCTTCTTTCTAAGAAGGAGTAAAGTCACTTCACCACCTCCTACTGCTCTTTAGAGGTTGGATAAACCTTGGTAAAATGAAGAATAGTCTTGCATTCAGTTTTTACAAGAAGTGTTCACTGGCCATTAATCCAAGGCCCAGCCCTGAAGATCTCCTTTCCTGCTCTGAACTCAAAAACATCCCATTGCTTGAGGCTTAGAGCAGCTCCCCATTTGGTCTCATACTGTACAGTCATTCACTGGATAAAAGGAAAGTTATTTTTACTCTGCAGCTTAAACAAAAAAAGTAAACATTTTGTGAGGTTTATATGCTGTTTGCTTTCTCTTTGAACAGAAATTTCAACTTTCCCTCACCACTCGCCTTGCATCTGTTTTTAGCTCATTTGTATCTGGATTTTATGCTATGTAGCTAAGGACATTTGCAACAGATATGAATTTCATTATTGGACTTTAATTGCATTTGTTTTGCCCTGCTTTGATGCTAAATATAAAGAACCTCCAGGCTACTCCATCTAACACTGGCCTGTTAGAGATGACTCCTGCTAGGGGAAGGCAGAGTGCTGTATTTAGCTTGATCTGGAGAGGTGATGCTTATCAGACAGCTGAGCAAGTTCCTAAATGAAGGAAGGCACCATCCACGGGCTCATGTACCAAATCCAGAATCACTAAGGACTTCAATCAACTTTGTATGTGGGAAAATGAGTGCATTTCATTTACACAAACGCAGATTAAATGGAGAAGCACAGTTGCTGTTTGGTAGAACCAACACCCTTGAAAGTGTTCAAAAAACATGTAGGTGTGGTGCTTGGGGAACATGGTTTAGTGGTGCCAGTGGATCTGGCAGTGCTGGGTTAATGGTTGGACTCAATGATCTTAGGCTGTGTTTCCAATCTTAATGATTATATGATTCTATTTTGCATTATTTTAATGAGGGCCTTGCTTATTTTGACAGCAAGAAAATTTTTATTTATTCTCTCTTTCATCAGCTTTCTCTAGGACAACTCTGAACTTCCTGGTTATGAATGCTATTTACTCCAGATGCAGAAAAACATACAAATAAGGAAAATCTTTAACCCTGTTCTCTTAATCTATACATCAGGAAGTTTTCCCCTTTCAAACATACAAATAACTGGAGGAGTCCCTTACATAGGGAAGAAAAAAAGACTTGAACACATCTTTCAGAGGTGTCCCAGAGTTGTATCAAAGTGCCAAGGAGGGGGAAAAGGGTGTTAAAAGTAGAACAGAAGGAGCAAGAACATCTACAATGCCCTGCACAGACTGCAAAGAGGATACAGCCTTCATCTTCCTTTTTCCAGGAAGATGGACTGGTATGAAATCTGCAGCAGAGTGGAGTACATAAAACTGAGCTTATCTTTCCCTATTTATAAGTAGCATGGTGCACTCAATTTTATGAGCACTGGCCTTGTAAGCACAAGGACTTCCTAATCTGTAACCACTTGATTTATCTGGGCCAGCCTTGTTAAATCAAATTAAGCCTGATAATAAAATAGCAGTGAAAATGTTGTTCTGCATGTAGGGTTTGTATCTGCAGGGCAGTGGAGGAAAATTGTATTTTTGGGAAACCCCTTTAGCTCAGGGGCCTTGCAGCTTTACATAAAATAACCCTTTTTGTGGCTGTGCCTCAGCAGTGAAGTAGTTAAAGTGGGTACTTTGCTCTGCTCCCATCCTCTTCTCCAGCATGACTACCAGACACTCTTCTTCTGGCTTTAACTAAAGCAGCTGTTTTATTATGCCCCCAGATTCCACCACATGTTTTAATGTGTACACCAGTAAGTTTTGAATACATCAAACATGCTTTTTACTAGTATTACTTGCCAGTACAAAGTTACTACTGAGCTAGTAAATATTTTGTCTCAGACCACACTAAGTTAGAGCCTAACTCTTGGTTTTACCATTTCAGGTGGGTGGTCTCTCCTTCTCGTTCATGGGGAGAAATGGGAATGGATGGAAAAGGCATTGTTGCAGCTGGAAATGTTGTATGGCTCCATGGCCAAGTCAGCTTTCCTGTCTTTTTCCTACATTCATGCACAAAAGCACCTTGAGCACAAAAAGAACCAGACTTAAGGACAGGTTCCCCAGAGAGAGACTTTTGACAAGGACATGTAGTTATAGGACAAGGGGAAATAGTTTCACACTGCCAGAGGTCAGGGCTAGATGGGATATGGGGAAGGAATTCCTGTCTGTGAGGATGGGGAGGCCCTGGCACAGGCTGCCCAGAGAAGCTGTGGCTGCACCACCCCTGGAAATGTTCCAGGCCAGTTTGGATGGGGCTTGGAGCAACCTGGGATAGAGGAAGGTGTCCCTGCCTGTGGCAGGGGGTGGAATGAGATGGTCTTTAAAGTCTCCTCTAACCTAAATCATTCTGTGATGATTCTGTGATGATTCCATGAATTCTATGGCTTTCCAGCTCAAGAAAATAGTAGGAAATTAAGAGTGACATCTCTGCCCACCTGCCTGACTCCTGCTTCACAGCAGAACCAGGCCATCACAATGCTCAATATGAGCAGTGCACACTCAGTGACTCATCTGACCCTAGCATTGTGGCTGCTACATTCACTGGGCTACCTGACAGCAGTGAGTGGTGCCTGGTCTGAACAGCTCTTTGCTGTCTGTGTTTGCCATGGGAGCTGCTGTGCCCCCTACACACAGCCCTGAGATCCTTTCCAGGCCATGCAGGAGCTCTGTGGCAGCTCAGGACCTGCCAGCAGTCCCGAGTTCTTGCCCTGCTGCATTATTTCTGCTCCCCCTGTGCAGCTGCCATCACAGAAGAAATTGTGACTGCAGCTCATTCCCGTTATCTTTCACATGCTGATAAGTTGAATAAAATATAATTTCCTCAGCCACTCAGAATGTCTTTGTGACTGATTTCTGAGAGGAAGCAAAAGGCTCCCCATCAGCCCAGACCAATCCTCGTTGAGGATACGTTTGACTCCTGTGCCTGATTGTGTGTAAGGTCATTTCAATCACAGCCTCTGCCCAAGGACACAGGCTCAGGAAGCACCAAGTGGCCTAAATTTCAATTCTGCTTTGAATGCAAGTCCAATCTGATTCTTGGTGGTTCTTAATAAGGGTGTATCGTTGCCAGGACATGTGGTTTTATGCTGAAATACTCTAGGAATCAAGAAAGAGTAGTGCAAACATTCTCTGGTCCTGTGACCTTCAAGATACTTCCCTGTGGTCCTCATAAGAGCACCCTGTGTCTAGCCCCCCATCACCATTTGATTTTACATCGCTCCATATGCAAAAGCTTCTCCTTAGGTCTCAGCACCTGCAACCAGGTTACCTGAGATTTAAAAACCTTGTAATGAGGGGCAGTTTGAGACTCCTGCAGAACCAACCAGCATCAGAAAAACAGGAACAAGTTGCAATTGCCATTTTCCTGGCGTTTTCTCTTCAGAGAGGGAGGATTTGAGCTACAGTCTCTGGAATTGAGTATTCAACACTGGCAATTTGGCTATCCAAAATGATGGGAAATGTGGAGCTGAGCACAGGCAGCACTATTTCCCATTTTCAGATAAAACCTGAAGAACTGAAAAGCCCCAGTAGCTAAAGCCACAATGAGCATCACAGAACTGCCCTGGTGTCCTCTTGGCAGTCAGGAAGACCTCACAGCTGAAACACAGCCCAAGACGAACCCCAGGAGGTGCTCAGCACCGCCCTGCCTTTCCTGGCAATGCTGTTTCACCATATTTAATGTCCTTCCCAACCCAAACCAGTCGATCAGGCTGTGATTCCAGGAGCCAGCACCTCCTAAGGAGGTGCACATATTATTCACGAGGTATTTGTAAAATGCAAAGGCTCATTTCACAGATTTTCTCCACTCTTCCTGAGTGACCTTGCTGAGTCTCAAAGAGTGGTATTCATGTCAGTCAGCTGCAGCCACGCGGTATTATGGATGCAATCTTATAAAACATCCGTGATCTACCTTTACAAACAGTAAGGAGGAACAGGTATATTCAAAGGGTAGCTCATCTGGTCTGTTTTAGATAAGTTCTGTGCCTCAGTTCCTCATTTCCCACCTGTAAACAGGGATGGCAGCACTGCCCCACCTTCCTGGAAATTTTGTGAGAGAAGGTTAAAATACTTGGATAGTACAGTTCTGATGTTATAGAAACAGCTTCAACAGTCTGAAGTCACTGGGGAAAGACAATATTCAGCTGATTAGCACATCCAAAGAGAGAAATTTTTGTCCTAGTTAATTATGGTGTTACTAAATTTCTGAGAACAGCATCTGGAATTTTGAAATATTTCTCCCTGAAAATCAGTGGCTGGAGTTTTTGGGGCTGTTGTTTTGTTTTTCCCCAGTGTAGCTAGAGCAATGAAGGCTTTAGATAAATTAGACATTCAGAAAGATTTGAGGCAAGTTGGGACTGATAGAGATAAAGTAAATCAAGTCACCAGTACCATCTGCTCTGTGGGAGAGGAGGATGGGGACATCTTTCTCTCTTTTCAGTTAACAGATGCAGGAGATGGTGAAAAGGTCAGAGATAAATGCAGTGGTCACCTCATGCCACATATTCATAGGGGCTGGACTAAAGAGAGGCCAGAAAAATTCGTGTGTACTGTCAACCTTTCACTGCAGGCAGTAAAGAGCATTACAGAGATGGAAAGGACAGACTATTTTTGTGCAAAGCCTGGAGACAGTCACTGTAGCAGAGTGGGACCAAAATAATAAAACCCCAACCAAAAAATAATTTCCCTTTCTGCTTTCATCCTCCCTGTCTCTCCCACACCCCTTCCCCTCTCTTGCCTTGCAGAAGCTATAAATCTAAGCCATCAGAGAGAAGCTGGAGCAGCAGCATATTATCTCGAGAAATCACTCCCAGAAGGGAGCAGAAAGTTCACAAGTAGAGTGCCAAAAAAGGAGAAATCGCAGCGCTATCATTGGATCCGGCTGCGGCTGGAAAGCGTCCAAGCTCCTCGCACTGCTGACATCCCTGTGCATAATCAGAAATTCCTTTCAATTATGTGGGAAAAGAGCTTCGCATTGTCAGCCCAAATGCCCCTGTGAAGAAATAGGCTGCCACAGCATCACCGTAGAAGGTCATGGTAGAGCAGCATCCAGGCACGGCAGCTCAGTGCAGGGAGGGAGGGGAGGCACGCGGCGGCAGTGCTTTTATTCCACTTTGCTTTTCCATTAGCACGTTTAATCTGAGGGCCTCTGAGTGCCTCGCAGGCATCAGTTGACTAAAGCTGATGGGAAATAAGTAGATGCTATTAGACCACTGTTAGGGACAGCACGGGAGAAATCCCTGCTGCGAGGTGCAAGCTGCCCTTGAGTGTTGAGAGATGGTTTCTGCAGCCCCAAGCCCCTTCTTGGTAGCTACTTCTCACCACAGCAGGCAAGAGACACTGCCTTCCTCCAAGGTGTGTGACCCAGGCTAGCAGGGACTCAGCACACAGCTTGTGAAGCCCTCTGCATGGGCATGTGCCCCACAGGCAGACCAAAGGCACCAAAACCTCAGCGCTTAAACAGCCCAGCACTATGGTGTCTGGGTTTCAGTGTCCTGCTTTAAATGTAAATCACAGAGGTGTCTGAGAGGAGATGTGAAATTTGTGGAAATGCTGCACATTTTTCATTATGGTTCCTGAGTGTGTTTACTGCGATGTGGAAAGATGTCCATTTTCCCGCAAATGGATTCTCTGCCTTTTTCCCAATCTTTTTTGGCCAATTTATATCCATTAATAGATTTAGTGGGCAGCCTGACAAAGTTAGGCAGCTGCATGCTGTTTTTCCTGCTAACTACAAGGGTGTTACAAGAGGTTATTTTAGCCTAATGAACTTACTATGCCCAGACTCCCCCTCTCTTGTCAGTAAAGAGAAATGGTTTCCATCAGGAGGAAGGAGAACTTGATTTGGATGCTGTGAACCATCTTGTGAAATCTTTTCCTCTTGTTAGCAATGGAGGGAGCCTAGGGGAAGCTGTCCTTTAGGCAAAAGGTGGTTATTCTCCCTAATTTGCTCAACTTACTGGTTGGGGATATTACTACCATATGACTTTTTGCCATCTGACTTAGGTGCTCTGAGTCACTCCCTGGAAGCAACTATTTCTTGGCCTATACAGAAAATTTAGGCTGTGACTCACACCTAAAATAGATACTCCAAATAGTCTATAATAGGTGGTGTGAATGGCTGCTATTTTCTCTCTCAGTGGTGAGATCCCCACTCCAGGGACCATTGTTTCAGTGTTTGCACAGCGCTCAGCACAATGGAAAATTTTAATTGCCTCCCCATACACCCGCTTGTCTCCAAGAGTGCATTTTTCATAACATTAATGAACTATCATGAAATTTCCTTCTCACAAATGAATGAGAGGGAAAGGAATGAGCAGTGTGCTCTGGTGCTGGGCCAAATAACTGAAACTGGGACACTGCACCATTTAGAGACCTCACACCTATCCTAATAGGTGCCCAGAACTGTGAATTACACAGCCAAGTCACTCCTCAGAACTAGTTTAGGGTCCTAAATAGTTTGGGGTTGTGTGTGTTTGTGTGTTTGCCCTGGGGATTTAAGAAATGGGTCCATTTGGTGGAAGAAGTTGTGCTGCAAAACTCTTCAAAAGATTAAGAATGATGAAAAACCACTAACAGCAAAAGCAGGAATTGCACCAAAGCCTAACTAGGCCTTGTGAATTCTCTGCCCTGGGTTTTAACTCTGCAAGGTGCAGACAGCCTTCAGAGCAGGGTGAAGAAGGGTCTGGGAGGTACGGGGAGGGGACAGTGCGCACTGGCTCTGCCATTCCTGTTCCCTGGCTCAGTGAAGGACCCCTTCACTCCACAAGGTTGTCACTCTGGCATCTTTCACCAGCCCTCTCATTATTTTGAATGAATAAATACACAGGAGACTTGCTGCATGCTGGAATGTCTGGAATGCCAATGCAGAACTCAGCTAATAATGGTTCTATAGTGTAAATCAGCAGCATAGCAGGTCCTGGTTTCACTTGGCTGTGCTCCATGAATAGCAGAAGTGACATTGAATAACAGTGAATTGAAAATCAGTTTAAAAAGAGGAAGAGGATAAACCCTGAAAATACTCTCTGTTATAGTGTGAACTATTTTTAAAAACTGAGAATTAAATCTTTAAGTGATTAACTCAGGGGAAGTATCTTTTTCTGTGAAGTAGTCACATAACTCTGGCAAGGAATATCTCTGGAGTCAGTTGGTCCCAAGGAAAGAAGTTAATGAAAGCAGTTTTTCTTCAGTCTTATGTGACCTAGGATTGACCCAAGAGAATCATAGTCATCGGGGAAAACACTGGGTGCTGCTAGAATTAATTTAGATCATGACCTCTGATTGGAGTTCCTACTAGCACAAGGAGACAGCTGTTGACTCGCATTAAGTGGCTGGCAGATTGGTCCCTTATTTTAAACTTTGCTACATATCTGTGTCTAACAAGAACTTAGCAGAGAACTGCGGAACATCTTTTTTAATGACCATTCTGCGTGCCTCTGTGAGTGCATTCATATGGACTACTTGCCGTGAAGTCTTTGCTATGAGATGTTGCTGGCAGAGCTTCTTTGGCTAAGAGCACGACAAAAAATCAAATGTACCCAGCCAACGTATCTTTGCCAATAAAATCTTACTGTAGACACAGCTATGCTGCTCGGTGAGGTTTTCACAACTATGTTGGCAGGATACTGGCCTCTGAGGGCTGTCACATTGTCCCTGCTAGGAGAGGGCACTGTAGTATGGCAGCACTGAAAATGAAACAAAGCTGCCCCAGAGGATATTCCTCTAGGCTGGCATAATTTCACGCAACTTCAGCTGCTAAGAATCATAGAGTCACAAAATGTTTTGGGTTGGAAAGGACCTTAAAGATCACCTCATTCCACATCCCTGCCTTGGGACACCTTCCACTATTCCAGGTTGCTGCAAGCCCCACCCAACCTGGCCTTGGACACTTCCAAGGATGGTGTAGCCACAGCTTCTCTGGGAGACCTGTGCCAGATCCTCATACATGCTAACATAATTTGATAGCATCCCAAAAATCACACAATTACATCAGAGATATGTCCATAGGCTGCTCATCCCTTTTGCCAGGAGCTAGTGGCAAAGAGGTTTTGCCTAGACTGAAAATTTAGTATTTATAAGAGATTTTTAGCAATGATTCAGAGAGGGGGAAGGAAACACGCTGTGAGAAAATCAAAGATTGTAGCTGGAACATTGTAACAAGAGTCCTGAGGAAAACTGAGTCCCAAATCTACTGTGTAACTACCTATAGGCATTAAGAGTTGTAAAATGTGTGTGTAATTGTAAATACACTGTCTTAATGGGCTGTGTACCTGCTCATAAGAGCTGCTGTGTATGGAGGATGCCCCTTCTGTGCCACTGACAGTGAGTTGGCTAATGCTAAAGCTGTGAGGCTACCAAGTTTGCTGGCAGGTGTTTGGGGTGCAGAGCATGAAGCAGCTACACACGCAATGCACACAAGCAGAAGAGTGTACTACTTACAGAAAAAAAAAATACAAGTATGAGCTGGATCAGTCATTTCCATCTCAAAGAGGATGGGAGGGAGAAGTCTGTCTCTTGAAGTAGCTGCAAGCAAGAGGGTGGGAAAAGAGTCTCAGAAGAGTAAACCTTCTGCAGAGATCACAGCAAACCCTATGGCATTTGCATTGTTCTGTCCCTTGGAAATTCAGTCAGACAGGAAAAATATCTCAAATGAGGAGTGACTGAAGAGCGCCAGGTAATCCTAGGAAACACCCTGGCAGGTCTTCTCTGCTCAGGAGGGATCCCCATGTTACGAGGTCCTCCTGAGACACCAGGGAGCTGGGCTGTCTTAAATTCTGGGCTGGCACTCTGTGATAGGCAAAGCAAGGGAAATGCTGCTTGCATGGATAACAAATACTTTCACAAGCAGGAAATCTAGTCAAATTTAGCAGCCTGGAAGAGTAAGATTTTACTACTGCTCATAAAACTGCATGGGAGACAGAGCTCAAAGTCGCAAGAAGGGTTCACCACCTGGGTATTCAATGTGGACAAAAGAACAGGCTCCCAGAGCTTTCACCGGCTCTTGGCAGAGACATTATTCTGCCAAGGAAAGACTACTGGGAGTGCAGCTGTGCATATCCCTGGCAACTAAAGCTCCGCAGTTACAGGCTTTTATCTCTTTCCTTCCACTAGTCAACATTGCATGAGAACTCCAAGATGCTGTAGCAGCTGATTCCACACACAGGGCCAGAGAGCTCCCTGCACTGGAGTGCAAAGACACACTAAAATCTGGTTCCAAACCTAAATCTCCCTGAGATTTTGGGTCAAAGGCCTCTTTTACTAAACAAGTTACTACTCCTCATTTGCTCAGAACTTTGCCAAAGCTTTCATGTGGCCTGAATCCTGAGTGCTTAACATCAGCCAGTGACCTGCAACCACAGGAGACATATTTCTTTCAATGTGCACCTTCCCACATCAGGTCCTCTCTAAAGCTATTGTGCTGGCTCTGTCCACAGCAGCAGCAGACGGAGTCCAAGGGTGCTGAGCTGCCAAGTCACTGTTTTCATTTTAACTTCTCTGAGAAGCCCCTGGGCTCTCTCTGACCAGGTGTTTTCAAGATGCAATAGTTAAAATGTCATTTTCCACAGGAAAACGAAGCAGGACAGCCCAGTAGCTAACATGCTGTCCCAAGACCCTCCAAACTGGGTTCTGTTCCCATCTCCCTCTGAGAGCAGCTGTTCCAGCAGCTGCACAAGTCAGTCCACATTTATTTTCTCTCCCACCCTTCATTTATCTCTCCTATTTAGACTACAAGCCCTTTAGGGCAGGGGTTGTCTGTAAGTACGAGTTTATGCCGTTGAGAGCACAATGAAACCTTGATATCAGCTGGGGACCCTCGACATTGTTTAGACTCCAGCAACAACTGAATTTTTCTCTCTCTGTGACTGCAACAGTCCGATGGGAAACTCTGGCGGGGCAACGGGGTAGTGTGGACACAGTCAAAGAACCCCTTGTCTCTAGAGATCAGGGAATAAAATATGTTCAACAATTTTAAGTGTCCACGGCTCCCAGTGCCCTGAAACATGACAGGCCATGTTCAGCACATACAAATTGCCACAGCATGCCAGAACCCAATGTCCCTTCATTAGCTGATGTAGGAACAAGCAGCTGGAGCTGTATTTTCTGTGTTACACATGTTCAATTAGCTGACAATCATAGTGTCAGTAGAAATAGACATAGACACACATGTTACAAGTGGCCATGTTTTAAATTAGCACCATATAATTTTCAATGGTTTAGAGGCATGATGGACTTTCCATATGAGAAGCTGCAAAGACTTGGATTATTTAACTTGGAAAGAAGGATAATTACATGGGCTTAATTGGCCTATTTAAGATGATGAATAGTGTAAGAAAAGCTGATCATTCCTTCTCTTTACACTCCCCAGTAATATGAGAACTGGGGCTCATATGTTAAAATAAATGGTAGGTATATTTAAAACAAATAAAGGAAATACCCTACTGCACAGCCTGCCTGTGGAATTCATTGCTCTGCAGCATTAGACTTGAGGATGGATCTAAAACCAGGTGGGAAAATTTAACATTTAAAGGACATGATCAAAATCGTGTGCTCACAGGTGCACACATGATGCTGGTTTTAGAAGCCCTGTCAAATCCAGGTTCTTCATTCTGCCAGTCCCTGTCTTTGCCTGCGGTAACCCAGGCAGTGTGGCTGGATCATAGGCTGGTGAGGACTGTGGCAAAAATGTTGTTGAGTATTTCAGCCTTCTCTATATCCTGGGTAACCAGGTCTCTCATTTCCTTACAGAGAGGGTTCACAGCTCCCTTGTTTTTCCTTTTATCACTGACGTACTTATGGATGTTGTCCTGAGTTTTG
>VYZT01014210.1:0-37327 GCA_013400735.1 Pomatostomus ruficeps | reverse complement strand
GGACAGGGCTGGGAGCAGCCTGCTTGTCCATGAGCAGAATTCATGCAGCTCTCTCAGCTTTCTGTGTGCACTTCTCATGCTGGAGCTGCAGACATGAATCTGTTCCTTGGTGAAGTGTTATTTCCTTTGTGAAATAACTGCTTTTTGTAATCTGCTCTTGACGCTGCGCAGGAACAGGGAAGATAAGCTGCCCTAACAGGTAGAGCAACCTGACATGTGTGTGATCCACTCACTCCTGGGAGTGCTTCAGGAGGTATTTCAGTGCTCCCTCCCACAGTGACAGGGTGCAGTGATCGTCAGTCTAAAAAGAACAAGAAATTAGACATCCCTGAGCAATTCCCAGGTGTTTGTGAGAGTGATTTTCGCTAGGCCTCACAGTCAGTGTGGAGTTTGAGGTTGTCCTGGCAGAACCTTCCCAAAGTTTTTCAGTTTGAGGAACATATTGGATTACATGGTGTCTTTATTATTAGAGACTTTTAAGCATGACTAAAAACGTTCAGTGTGAAGATCGGGAGCTTTATTAGCAGATATTTCAGTTCTTTGTGGTCTTTGCGACAGGGAAAAGGGAGTATTTGAAATGCAGAGCAGGTCTTTTATTTTTAAGAGCATCAGACTTTACATATAAAAAGATTCTGATGTGATATGTGGGGGAAATGGAGCACGAGCAGGAGACTGGGATGTGCGGAACAGCAGGGAGGGGAGATCCTGGGGCCGGTGTGACCCTGAGCCATGAGAGCCCTGTGAGAGGGGACATGGGGAGGGTGGCTGTCCCCAAGAGCTCACATGGCTCCTGTCCACCCTGCTGCTCTGGGAGAGGGGAATTGGGCCAGGGAGCAGCGCTGGCATCCTGCTCCTAGGGCAGTGCCAGCTCTGAGTGCCATTTAACTGGGGCTGGAGGGCTGGGCAGAGGCCCTGGTGAGAGCGGTGCTGGCAGGAGGGGGTGTCCCTGTGGAATTGGTGCCCAGCTGCCCTGGGATGGGCCTGGGGGCACCTGCTCCTGTTTTGAGGAGGTGATAGGGCTGATGCCCTAAGGGCTGGCACAAACCCGGGGCAGCCCCAGCAGCGCAGGGCAAAGGGCATTCCCTTGGCTTAATGGGATCCCAGGGACACAACTCGGCCCAGGTGGGAACAGCCGAGCAGCACCCCCGGGTCCAACGCGGATCCAATTGGATGGAGCTCAGCAATGAGCAGATCCACCTCAAATCCCCAATCAGGAACTGAACAAATGAGGGAACTGTCCCCCATTCTAATGACCCCCCCAAGGGAGACTCCAGCCCAGCTGAACAAACCTGTTGCAGAGAGGAGGCTCCGGGCAAGGCTGGAGCCTCTGCTTTGGAGACACTCGGGATGTTCCGTCTGCTCCCCTCAGAGAAGCCCCAAGCTGAGCTCAATCTCAGCCCCCAAGGGTTCTCCACATGTAGGGCTGAGGGACAGGGAGTGTTTGTGAAGGGGACAGGGAAAAGGGATAAAAATGTATAAAAAGAGGATAAAAAGAAAAGACAAAAAACCATCAGGCATCAGGGTGACACTTTCCTTTCTCCGCAGGATAATGCGGGAGCAGCCCAGCGTGGTGCTGGGGGTGGCCCACACTGTGGTGAAGAGAATGTCCCCCTTTGTCAGGCAAATCGACTTCGCCCTGGACTGGATGGAGGTTGAGGCTGGACGAGCTGTTTACAGGTGAGATGGGGACAAAATTGTATTTTTGTTGAAATTTTCCTGCTTCGTGAGCTGAGCTCCTGCGGGGATATGTAAAATGAGAACCTCAGGCTGTATTTATCAACCATTCCATCAGGTTTATCTGTTTGCCTATTTTGAGATGATTTTCTTTCTGCACTACCTTCAACATCGCTTCAGTCTCTTGCCTCCACGTGCTGCTAAATTTCTTCACACTATTCCTCATCTTTTCTGTTGTCTTGGCAAGCTTTTTAAGTGACATGATTGATTAAGACACAGTTCTGCGGTCTGGTGGTGGTTTCCGCATTGTTGAGGGCACAATCATCTATTGCTCGGAGGTTTTCAGCCTTTCTGAAATAAACAGCAAAACTCCAAGGTAATTCAGTTAGGCTTATTCAGTAGTAAATTGAAAATAGGAATTTTGTGTTTAAGGGGCAAAAGCTGCCTTGGGAAAACTTAGTTTTATGGATATGTACTAAGATGCAATTGAGCTGTTACGTGGTTGCTGCAGTGGTGGGACAGTAATGGTCTAATTTAGAACATGATCTGTATAATTGTCGTTTTTATAACCATACCTGCAGCACCAATGCTGATGGAAGTTTTGGATTACTCGGCGCATCAAAGCATTCCCAGCCATCAGTAGCTTGTTAAAATCCTCTGGAACTCCTTGCATTTGTTTTAACTGCACCACCACGAGTGTGGCATTCCAGGCAGCACCGCTAATCGTGCCAGCTGGGCACAGACAAAGTTCTTGGTAGACAAAGGTCTGTGCCCCAAAGCTGGAGCCATTTGGGGCTTTTCTCTTTGAAAAACCTGCAGAACTCCTCTGCACCTCCATGCTGACCTTGCAATGGGAACGAGCTCCAGAGTGACAACAGTGAGCCCGTGGTGTCCCCTGAGGCCACTCACACCCTGCTCATCCCCTTCTAGTCCTAACACGGAACCCCGCACTGGCCTGGGTTGGGAGGGACCTTAAAGCTCATCCAGTGCCACCCCTGCCATGGCAGGGACACCTCCCACTGTCCCAGGCTGCTCCCAGCCCCAGTGTCCAGCCTGGCCTTGGGCACTGCCAGGGATCCAGGGGCAGCCACAGCTGCTCTGGGCACCCTGTGCCAGGGCCTCCCACCCTCCCAGGGAACAATTCCTGCCCAATATCCCATCTAACCCGACTCTCTTTGAATTTGAAGCTGTTCCCCCATGTCCCGTCACTCCTTGCCTCAGCTCAGTGTGCACAGCCTGTGCATTTCCACACTCAGCATATTTCCAGTCACCTTTAACAAGCGCCCGTTCATTTCTTGTTTGCTCATTAAGTGTCAATTAAACACTTTCCTGTGTCTTCCAAGCCAGGCAGGGAAAAATCACCAACTTACCCAAAGCCTCCGGATGCATTTGCTGAGCAGGGCTGCCTCCTTAATGCTGATGATTGTTTTTTTTCCCTGCAGGCAGGGTGACAAGTCGGACTGCACGTACATCGTGCTGAACGGCCGCCTGCGCTCCGTGCTGCGCATGGACGATGGCAAGAAGCACCTGACCGGGGAGTACGGCCGGGGGGACCTCATTGGAGTGGTGAGAGGGGCCAGGGGGACCTGTCCAGCTGGGAAACCGGGATTTACCCCACCCCAAACACACACAGGCGTGCTCCTGTCCGTTGTTCAGCTTTAGGGCTCGCAGAGTTGAAAACGTGGAAAACTCCCGTCTGCCCGGAAACTTTTTACAATGGTGGTGAATGGGGTTGTGAGACTTGGTTTGAAAAGAAAGATAAACCCAAAAAAGGTCACAACAAACCAGCAGATGCTGCCCGATGCTCCTCTGTGCTAGGGGTTGCTGTCCTCCCAGTGAAAGCAGTGCAGGCCTGGGGGAGTTGCAGGAATGTGCATTAAATGGGGATTTGAATAAATTTATTGCCATAGGAAGATTCAGTTTGGCTGAGCCGCCCCGGAAGTGTCTAGTCCAACCTCCTCAAAGTTAGCAGAGCTGACTTCAAAGCTTTGTCAGGTTTTTCAGGGAGTGTGTTAATTATTATAGTTATTAAAGCAACTCTTCATTTCAAAATCGTAGTATTTATCCATGTTTAATGTCTCTGTTACGTTCATTTTTCGTTTCTCAGACCTAGTTAACAGCAGAAATAGGAGTCATAAATATGCGTGGCTTGTTTGATTTTTATATTTAAAATCAGAAGATTTCTGAAGTTCTGAGCTTGTTGTTCAGGCCCTTTTCTGCTTTCTGAGCTGCAAACTAAACACTGGATGTGTGTTTGTTTATAGGCAGAATTAGCATAGCTCTGAAGCCAGCAAACGTGAATTTGGATCAGTTCTATGGGAAGAAATTCTGTTTTGTAGGAATGAAGGGGAAGGAGGGGTCCAGGGCTGCCCTTAGGGAGCTGATCCCAGATTGTGGAGTACCTGAGGCGGTTCTGGTGGTGCTCCCAGCAGGGGCAGGGCTGGGCTGGTGCTTGCTCTGGGTGTGACACTTCCATGGGGACGGTGTTCAAGGCTCTCTTCCCACACTGAGCTGCTCCAGCTGAGGGGTTCTGTTGGCTCGGGATTGTGTTTGGAGGAGCCAGGTCCATGCTGGAATGTGCTAAAGCACACCCACAAATGTGATTTTTCTTTCTTTAGGATACCTTGTTAAAGGTAAAATTACATGGTTTGACAGCAGCTAAAGGTGACATCCTTTGTGACTTATCACGATGGTGTGAGGCCTTTTGGTGTGTGGAGAAGGGTTTGTCACTTTTGTCACTTTTGTCACTTTTGTCACACACAGGCACTTTCCTGCTTCCCTCTGCCTGTGGTGATCTGCAGCTTCACTGTCAAGCTCCTGGAGTTTTGCAGAGCTCCCAGGTTAAAAACAGAGCTGCTCTACTTTCTGAGAGCAGTTTTGAGTGTCAGGGCAGCATATGGTGCTCAGAGGGAGATGAGGCCCTGGCACAGGGTGCCCAGAGCAGCTGGGGCTGCCCCTGGATCCCTGGCAGTGCCCAAGGCCAGGCTGGATGGGGCTTGGGAGGTGTCCCTGCCCAGGCAGGGGTGGAATGGGGTGAGCTTTGAGGTCTCTTCCCACTCAGGATTTTTACAATTCAGTGATTCTGTGACATGGTCTGAACTCTCCCTGCCAGTGCCAGGACTGGGGCTGGTTTTGGTGTGGCGTTCCAGGCTGGCCCGGCTGTTTCTCTGGGGAGGAAGGAGGAGGTGGTTTGCTGGGTGGGCTGGGGTGTGTTTGCTGTGACAGGGCCGTGTGTGCTGGGCAGGGTCTGGGGTACAGAAATCCCCGTGCTGTTTGTGCCCGAAGCACCGGGCCTGTTCTGTGTCCCTGGCGTGACGTGAATCACGCTGGAGGCCTCAGCGGCTCCGTGGACGCTGTCATCTCTTTCCTGCCCACAGCTCCCAGCCCCACTGACTCACTCTGCCATTTGTTGAGAGTGTCTCCATGCTCTGGCTGCCTTTTGCAAACATGGGGGAGGATCTGTGTGGAATGCCAGCATTAATGCTGAGGGCATTAGCAAAACGGTATTTTTGCTTTTAGAAAGTTTTGTTTATCCCCTTCTGCGGAATCTGTTACAAACCTTTAAAAACCTGCTGTGGGGTGGGGTTTTTCCCCCGACATTAACATGATTGGGGTTCTAGGTGCTTGAAGGGAGGGAAAGCAGCAGTTGGTAATTGGTTTTTTGGTGAACTGGTGGCTTTTCCCTCCCTGAACACCTCTGAGGCCCTCCCGTGTCATCCAGAACTCAGAAAATGCAGGAGTCTTGTCGGGAGTCTTGTCGTAGATGTTTTTGTGTTTCCTGCCTTTCTGTCAGAACCTGGAAAATGCCACGTGTCATTTGCATAGGAGCCGAGGCTCATTTTCAGAAGCAGGGCAGGGCGGGATGCAGGTTTCAGACAAGATGTGCATTTCCGAGCGGTTCGTGCGCTCCCAGGGCCCCACTTGTGGCTCGAACTGTTTTGTTCCCTGCACTGACTCAATGGCATCTGTTCCTGAGCTCTGTCGATGCAGGGGGGGAAGAACAGAGCAGAAAGTGAAGTTTCCTTCCCTGTGGAGTTCCTTGAAGAGCTGACAAGGACAGTTCTGGCAGGGGAGAAGGATCCTGGCTCCCTGGGAGCCTTTCGGGAGGGACACTGCTGGCCCCATTGATGGGCAGCCCCTGTCCCACTGTCACTGTGTCTGGTCAGATCAAGTCAAAACTCAATTAAAAAACTTCCAAGTGATTTCTAAAGGACAATAATGAATCTGTTAAAGAATTCCCTCCCTGCTGAGATCCAGTTGACATAAGTCTTGCTTTCTAGAGACTGAGGTTTGACCCACTTAGGGGAAATCTTTTAATTTGGTGGTCCCTTGCTGTAGATGCACTTATGGAAAAATGCTGAAATGTGAATTTTATCTACCAGCTAAAGGGTCACTTTTCTGGTGTCACGTCTGCCGAGCCCAGGTGATCCCAGAGGAGATGAGAGGAGCCAGCTGTGTGCTGACAGAGTGAAAGGGCTTCTCTTCACCAAGCTGCTTGTTTAGAATGCTTGTCTTGATCTCTCAGTTCTTTTCTTGATGTTGCTGCTTTGGTTTTGACCTTGATTAATCACTGGAAATTATAATTTTCACTCTTGTTCTCTTGATCTCGTTAGCACTTTGTTGTGTGTGAGAGGGGATTGGTTTTAATTCGATTTTGGTGCCTGTCAGTAGCAGCTGCTGGCCCGGGCTGGGAGGTTGGGTTGTTTCTGGCAGTGCTGCTGGGACCGGGGCAGCTATCCCAGGGTTTATCCCAGCCTGCAGTGGGTTCTCAGAACCCAGGGTCACAGCTCCAGGCGTGGGCTGGGCTGGGTGTTCTTGGCTTTTTGCGCTGTGGGGAGCACAGCAGTGGGTGAGGAGAAGGCACCAAACCCATCAGAGCCATCTCTGAGAATAATCTGCTGCTGAATCGAGCTGTTCGTGCTCTGCCTGCGCCCTCCAAACCCCTGCAGGTGATGGAACCCTCGGGGCAGTGAGGGTTTTATGCAAGTCCACACTTGGTCTTTGTTGGGTTCTGAAGGATGTTCTGGTGAGGGGACTGAGTGCCAGGCAGGTCCCAGGGGGACAGCAACAGCTGTTCCCTCCAAACATCTTCCCGAGCTGGGCTTTGAGGTGCTGCAGAACTGGGTTTACTGGTAACCCCCTCCCAGGACACTGGGGTGTGCAGGGTCTGCCCCAAAACCAGTCAGCTTTCAAAAATACCTGCTGAGGGGGAAGCTGCAGCCATGGTTTGATTAATTCAAGGCCTTTTCTGTTTCTCTTTAACAACCAGAATTGTCCCTCTCATCAGAGGAAGCCACTTTTGGGTACAGAAACTGCTGAACAAGTGCAGAAAGGCGTTTGTGCAGTGACTGTGGTAACACAGGGATAAATTGCAGAAAAAGAACTCTCAGCTGCCAGTGCTGCGGCACACTGCTCCTGCTGGGCAGGAAATCGTGTTTTACATTCTGGAAATAAGACATTTTAAATATTTTCAGATGTTAAGCTGTTGATCTAATTAAGACAGCTAAATGTCCGTGGCTTTTTTCTCTCTAAAAAGTTGAAACCCGAGAAGAATCTGCAAATGGCTTATGGTTTCCTCAGGGGACTGGAGCATTGTCCTTTGGAAATGTACCACTGTTAGAAGTCTTTAATTGCTGTGTAATCCTCAGAGGAATCGCACAAAGGGAGGTATCGGGATTACACTTGTCGGGCTTTTGTTCTTTATCAGTGTTAATGTTATCAGGCAGCTCCAAAGCCCACTGAATGTCACTGCACCCTCCACATTAGGGCTGCTTTGCTCTGCCTTTTTTAAACGTGGGAATTTTTTTGCCAATTCCTTGCAGTTTGGTGATTTTTGTCAAACCGCGGTTGCTTCATTTGCTGCAGCTGTGAGATACCACAGAGCTGCTTCAGGTGAATTCAGGTTAGTGGCACCTCAGGCACGCTGAGCGCAGCCCGTAGCCGGGGGAATTGAGGTGGGAGAGGTGCAGGAGCAGAGCTGGAAGCCATGGCCCTGGAAGGGATTGTTCTCCTTTCATCTTTCCTCTCCCTCTTGGTGATGCATTACTAAAAATGATGATTTTCTAGCAGCATCGTAGGTGTGAACTCGTATTTAAAACAATCAACCAAAACAAAGCCAAAAATATCCAAACCATCCAGTGAAACCCCCAAAAAACCAATTCCCAAACCAAACCCCAAATGGAGGCAGAGGGAGCCCTGAGGAATGAGTTCACAGCTGAATCAGTGTCAGAATGAAAGGAGAAGCTGTGTCCTGATTTCCAAACCCATCTTGAGAGAGTTTTTGTTAAACTCAAATCTCTGATCTGAGCCCTCTGAACGAACCTTGGTTTCCTACGAGGATTTTCCCTGAGTGAGGCTGCTGAGTGCTGTCTGTTTTTCAGATTCTTTACAGCTGCCTGTTCTTATCCACAGCAATTTATCTTTTATCTTTATTTCCCTCAGCTCCTAAACAGCTGCTGAAGGCAGGAGCCCACCCCTGACTGCAAATCGTGGCGGTGCAGCTCAGTGTTCTCCTGGCTGGGAAACCCCAGCAGGGCTCTGACAGGACCTGGCATTAAATTCCCTGGATTTGGGTTGTGTGGGGGAGGCATTGGGCTGTGGAGCTGCCTCAGGTGTCACTGCCGAGTGCTTCTGTGCTTTGTGTCCCAGGCCTGTCCTTTTGAGGAGCTTTGATAACTCAGAGATGGAAACTGTGGCCTGCAGGGTTCCATGGTGATCCCATGCTTTAGGCTGTCATTCCTTGAGATGTTTTGTGTCTCCCTCCTGCTTCCAGCTGAACTCCCTGCTGATAATGTTTGCTAATTCCAGCTGTCTGCTCTCCCTTGCTACACCCCCTGATCCCCTGCAGGAGCTTTTTACTTCCCTTGCCTCCTTCTCCTTTCTCCATCCTGAGGGAGGCACGTGGAACTGGGCTGGCTGGGGGACAGCAGAGGTTAACATTGCATCCCCTTTAACCCTAGCAGATGCACAAGGCCGTTGATAGCAAAATAAATTTTTGTTTTCCTTGACAGTACCTTTCTAAATTTTTTTTTTGTGAGCATCATTAAATAAAAGCCTCTGAGAGAGAGAGAAAGAGAGAGAAAAGTGTGATCCTTGTTACCACCACCAGAATGCTTGGAGGGCAGTGAGTGCTGGGAGCAGAGTCCAGTGGAGGAGACAGGAAGGATTTCTGGGGGAAGAGTCAGCAGTGGAGGATGGGGAAGGGTCTTGGTAAAGTTCCAGCCAGGTTTGGGACTCTGGTGTGAAGCTGAGTTGAAAGCAATTGGATTTTTTCCTTCTAGGAAGGATTGGAGCAGCTCACCATGGGTTGTTCTTTCTTTTTCTCTTCTGGGAGTTCAGGCATAATTCACCCTCAGAGGAGCAGCCTGGCCAGGGCATTGCAGATCCTCTTCCGAAAACTGGAGAAATGTGATGCTCTGGGTGGGTGTTTGGTGTGGGTGTCTCAGGTGGCTTTTGACACCGTTTTTGTGTATTTTGACCCCAATGTTGGATTGAGGGCAGCAAAACATGCACAGAACTGCACATCTCTTCTGTAGCCACACGTATATAAGGAGTAAAACATAAATCCAGGAGGCTGGGCTGTTACGAATTCCCCTCCCAGCTTTAATCTTCCTCTTTTCTGTCTCTTAATGACGGTCACTGCTGCCACAGGACTGTCATTGCACCGAGCAAAGTGCAGGCTCAGCCCTTCCGGGAGAACCTGGGGCAGGACTCCACCTGCCCTAATTACAGAAGGCAGCAAGCTCGGCCTTATTGGATTTTTACCTGTTTTAGACCTACACCTGCCTACAGCCACGTACAGCTACACGAGGCGTGCATGGACGAGCGTGTGTAAGCCTCTCGTGGCTTTTTAATACATTTGTCTATTAAAAAATGAGAGAGGGAGGTTTGGAGTCTTCTTTGCACACAGCAGAAGGGCTGGGTGTCCTCAGTCACGGGGTTAGCTTGGCACGCAGGAGATGCAGAAGGTGGTTGTTAGAACAACTTTGGAGAGTACATGGTGTTCTGAGTTCATCCACTGGCACTGCTCCCACAAATAGCATCGATTTGCAGCTTGTCTGGTTGCTCTTCCCACTCATTGACTGCTTCCAGCAATGTCTCCTCCTTTGTCCTTTCCTGATACAAACAAGTTAATATTTCAGCTCCTCCTGAGCCGGGGCTGGAGCAGACCCTGGTGAGATGAGCATCCTCTGCTGCTCCAGGTGCAGAGGAGCTGGGGAAGGCTCCAAGGGCAGCTTGGTGAGGCCAGAAGCAGCCAGTGGTCCCTGCGGTGTTTGGGTGCCCGTCTGGCACATGGAGGGTGTTGCCTCACTGGCTTCAGGTGCAGCAGCTCCTGTCCTTGTCTGGACACATCCCTGCTGTGACACCCCACAGGTGGCTCTTTGTGCTCTCCCAGTGCTGCTGTTGGCCCTGAGGCACGGGTGTGCTGCCTGTCACCTGCCTGTCCCTTCTGCAGAGCCTCCTGAACCAGCAGCACATGTCAGGGTTGATGTTTCTTCTCCCTGTCCCTCCTCGGGTGCATCTCCGTGTCCTTTCACCCCTGTCCTTCGCGTCCCCTCTGTGCTGGCCCCTCCCCAGCCCCGGGGTGAGCTGGTGGCTTTGGGGTGGGTGTTTCAGGTTGGAGTGAGGGGTTTTGGCAGATTTCCTTCCCCAGAGGGGAGGTGGGGGGTCTGTGCACCCCCGATGTCACCCAGGGGTGTCAGGAGCTGCACCCTGTGAGGACAGTCCTCACCTGCTCCCTTGGTGCTCCTGGGGGGAGCCAAGCCTGTGCTGAGGAGAGGACAATCCAAGTACCAGGATAACTCCCAGGCAGTGATTGTGGCTGTCACAGAGGAGGATTTGGAAAATGAAGAGTTTAAGCTGCACAATTCAGTAATCCTTGGGGTGCTGAGCTGCTCCCCGGGGTCTCCTTGGAGCTGATGCTGTCACTGTGTGCTCTCAGTGCCTCTGTCAGCACAGGGGCCAGAGGGAGAGTTCCCTTGGCGAGGAGAGATCGCTGCTTTTTGTGAGCTGGCAGCAAGGAAAAATCGATGGGAGAGGAAGAAATATGATGTGTGAGAGCATGACAGATCCTTGGTTGGAGCAGTGGCCATCATGAAGAGAAACTGAAGGCAGTGGATTATGGAATGGATGGGGTGGGAATGCCTGGGAAGAGCCGCTGGTGTAAATGTGCTCCTGGCTGGGGGCTGCGCAGAACAGGCCTGGGCTGGGACCATTTCACTGGACGTGTCTCCTCATGCCCCGGATCTGCTTGAAATCTCACTTGACAAGAAATAATCTCCACAAGAAACCACTCGGAAATAATTTGCATTTTCCTGGCTGCTGAGTGTGAGAAAAGTCACCCAGCAGTTTGTCAAACCGAGGCCGAGTTTGTCCAGGGAAGCAGCATTTCCTTGCCAGCAAATCGGCTGCCCTAGAGGAGCCCCAGTTTCCTCCAGGAGGTCTCAGAGCTGCTGAAGCCTGAGCAGGGGAGAATAACTGTGCTCATCACACTGGGCTGTGCACACACCAGGAGTTAAGCAAAGAGTCCCAGGGATTTCTTGAATGCAGCTCAGAAAGGAATTTGTACTTAGACCAACTCGCAGAATGTGTCACTTTGCTGGTTTTTACTTCCCAACTGTGTGATTTGGAAAGCTGTAAAGAACTGTCAGGAATGACTGCTGGAAATGAAGTCAAAAGAGGTCCTGAGAGTATAAATTGCTTTTCCCCTCCCTTGAAAAGATTTACAGAACTTGTAAGGCAGGGTTGTGAATCACGTGCATCGCATGGGATGGAGGCAGCACAACCTGGTTTTGTCACTGTTTAATACCGAACTGAGAGAAGGTGTGGGAATCATGGAATTCCAGACTGGCTTGGGTTTAAAGGGACCTTAAAGCTCATCCAGTTCCATCCTCTGTCCCTTCCACTCGATTGCTCAAAACCCCTCCCTGTCAGAATTAACTGGAACACTACAGAGAGCACAGGTGTATTTTTAGGGGTTTTTTAAAGGGCTTTGGGGAGTTTTTATTTGTTTTGTAAGTGGTAGGAGCAGCAGAACCACAGCAGTGCAGGAGGCCTTCAGCCATGGCCATACCGTGATTGGTTACGAGAATCACAGAGTGTAACTCTGGAAATGCTTCTGTGCTCCCTGATTTAAATCATTCCAGCATTTGAGACCCTTCCTGTGCAACTCCCGTCAGATTGAGGGAGTGGAAGTAAAGGTGGTGGTGGCTGACAGATTTCTGAGCTGGGCTGGAGACAGAGAGGGGTTTTGAGGATGAGGAGCCAGGGGTCGACCCTGGAGGCAGGGGAGCAGTGAGGGGAACATTCAGCATTTTTGCAGGGCCGCTGCCATGAGGCCCAGCAGGATTGCAGAGAGATGGAGTCCAGGTGGAATTAGCAGAGGAGTGTGGGCCTGCTGGGTTGATTGCGTGAGGGAAAACCAAACCCCACCAGGTACCGAGGGGGCAAAGGGCAGAGCAGCCAGTCCAGGCAGAGCAGAGGACGTGGTGGGCTCAGAATTCCCTGAACTCCAGGAAAACTGGGGGATTGTTGGAGGGAGCGAGGAACAGCAGCGATGGCAGATGCAGGAAACTGAAAGAGAAGCCCAGAAATGGGCAGTGAGGTGGAACTTGGTTAGAGGCTGCTTGGGAAGGAGGAGGAGGAACGGAGGTGACACGAGGAGAGCAGGGATGTACAACTGCCTCGAGCAGGAAAGGGTTGTGTTGGCTTGGGTTTGAGGAGAAGTGGGAAGGACTCCAGTGGTGCTTTTTTCCACTGGAGCAAATCCTGTGGCTGTGTTCATGCTGGTGTGGATGAGTGATGCTGGTGGTAGCTGGGAAGGAGCTCCAGAGAGAGCCTTGGGTGATTATGAAACCAAATATATAAATGAACGCTCGCCCCAGTCAGGTTCAATAAGATCTGCAAGATAATAATGCTGCTTCTTGCAGCATTTGTTTATTAATGTTACTGTGGAGGTGGCTGTGTGTTGTTCGCTGCAGCTGTGGTGGGTGAGCAGAATGTTAAATTTCCCTTTTTATGACCGAGGAAATAATCCTACGGTCTTCTGGGCACGAGTGGATTTTGTTCGTTTTGAAGTTCAAGCTGGATCTTTGAGTCTTGTACTTCTACAAACCTGGAAAAACAAGAAAATCTCTTCAAAAGGTTCCCTGGGCAGAGGAGTCCAAGGATTTGAATGTGGCTTAAGGTTTGAAATACTCATATTGCATGAGACTTCTGGTTTTTTCTAGGCAAGAAGAAGAATATCTGAATCTCTGAACAGCTGATATCTCCAATGGTTTATTTTAAAAATACACAGGAAAAAAGAGTTATTTTCAGGGGAGAACTGCCGCTGAACGTTGGGATGTTTTTGATCTCCAAAGGAGATGGGAATAGCCAGAACCAAATGGGTTTGGCAGATGTCCACGTGCAGGAAATGTGGAACCAGTGCAAAACAGGCTCTAAAACCACAGGGTGTGAAGAGGGGAGAGTGTGGTGAAGGTTGAGAATGATCCTGCAGATGATCCAAATGAGAGCCCTCACACTCAGTGAAGGGGAAATGTTTCATTAATTATAAAATCAGAATTATTTGGGTGGGAAGGGACCTCAAAGCCCATCCCATCCCACTCCTGCCATGGCAGGGACACCTCCCACTGTCCCAGGGTGCTCCAAACCCCCTCTGACCTGGCCTGGGACACTGCCAGGGATCCAGGGGCAGCCACAGCTGCTCTGGGATAATTAATAAATGAATAATTGGGATTGTTAATAAATGTAGAGATTGGGAGCTCAGATGATTTTACCCGAGGGGGAAAGCACAGCTGGAATTTCCTCGTGTACCATGTCTGGGCCCCAGATATTTTCCATGCTGGAATCCTGGGCTGTGTTTTAATGAAAATATCAGAGACTTCCATGGTAGCTGTAAGGAAAAAGAGTCCAAAATCCGATTTCTGTGATCACTGGGGAGTTGCATTCAGCACTTGCAGCGTCTCTGGGACTGGTGATGCAAATCTGGAGATCGGAACGACTCCTTGGGAAGGAGGTTTGGGAAAGGTCTCCCTGTGCCCTCTGCTCTGTCAGAAAGACAAAGTTACAGTTTGGAGCTAAAAAAACCCTCCCTGAGGCTGTGTTTAAAGTTAAAATTTAATTTCCTTTTCTGCAAATTTACAAATTTCATCTTTTCCGAAGGGCGCAGGAGCCCCTTGGAGCACAGTTAATTTTATGCGCTCATCTATCACCGAGATGGTGGCAAAGGATCCCGGACAGTTTGAGTGTTTTTCTTCTTGATACAAATTAAACTCAGTCAGGAGGTGCCTGGCTGAGAGGAAAGGTTTTATTTTAACAGCTGAAACTCTTAACCTGCTTTCAGGAGCAGGCAGGTAAATTACAGAGCCAAGAACCTGTGATAAAAAGCTGGTAATAGGGGAGAGAGATAAAACAGAATATCTCCTACAGCCCTTTGGGGAGCCTTAAAGGGCTTTGTTTCTCCATAAATGGATGTACAAAGATGATTTTTTTTTTTGTTTTGCCCTTCTATATAATTAGTTTAAAAAGTGATGACAGAACAAAACATCCCTGGTACCTGAGCCAAAAACAAAGGCTGGGGCTTGCAAAATGAAGGTGCTTTAAATTTCCCTGTGCAGTGTTCCGTGCAGGGCAGCTGGTGCTGCTGAAATTCGAGTTCATGTTGGCAGGGTGAGCTCGGTTTTCTGGACTCACGGCAAGGTTTTGAGCTCAGGATGTTCTGGTTGGCTGGATTGTCCATTTTGTGCATGTGGAGCCTTCCAAGGAGGGATGGATCTTGGTGGAAGTGGGGTCACTGAGCTGTGTTTTGCATAGGGCATATGATTATTATTATTACCATAATAATTATTATATTTTTAATTTTTATTATTATTGGGTTTTATTATTTTTATTTTTTTATTATTATTATTGTATCTGGTGTTAATTTTGTGTGTCTGAGCCCTTAGTTCTGTGAGGAATTAATTGCTTCTGTTGGAATTCGCTGTCAACATAAGTTCTGGAAAAAATCCTGGAAAAAGGCCCCCCAAAACCAATCAAACAAATAAAACCATCAAACCCCCAAACAACCCAAACAGCTCTACGCTGATATATTATTTATTTGCTTTTTCTAGTGGAAAATTAAAGATGCAAAGTCATGTTCACTTTGATTGGAAGTGTGATTAAATTGCAGTTAGGGAGGGATTTTTCTGTTTGTGTTTTAACCTCAGTTATTACAGCTGCTGCAGTGACAACCATTCTTTTATTTTTGAAACGGCTGAAATCCTGAGGGACAGCTCCAGGGGACCCTGCTTGAGCGGGGAGGGGACACTGGGTGAGCTCCAGTGCTCCCTTCCAGGCATTCCTGGTTACGCAGCACAGGTGAACATGTATATATAAAAAAATTTAAAAATAATTGAAAATTAAAAAAATTAAAAAACAATTGAAAAGCCATGTCACTTTTGGCCCAAACGTGCTGTTTTGCCCCTAAAATCCCAGAATCCCAGCGTGGTTTGGGTTGGGAGGGACTTTAAAGCTCATCTTGTTGCACCCCCGTGGCAGGGACACTTTCCACTCAGCCTGCCCTCAGCTCTTTTATAATTTTTAGGAATTCCCAGTTATTTCCAGGCTGTTGGCATTCAGCTTCCAGAGGTAAAATGTGTTTCAGGGTGGCACTGAGGAAAGAGGGAGCAGCAGAGAAGTGGGGTTTTCCTGGCTCTTCGGTGGCTCCATCCCTGTTAGAAGTGAGGGATGCAAAGCCCTCAGGGTTGTTGTGGTGCTGAATCCACTCTGGGGTTGTTCTGGCAGCTCTTGGAAGCTCCTTCCCTCCCTCTGGAGATGTGAGGCTGCAGAGCTCAGACAAAGCTCTCTGGGGCTCTGGGTTCTGCTGCTGGGGGAAACTGCAGCTGCCCCTGGCAGGGGTGCCACGGAGAGGTTTGGGGTGCAGAGGTGCTGGGGGCGGCTGTGGGGAGACCCCTGGGCCGGGCAGGGCTCGGCTCCGGCCGAGTGGGAGCAGCACCAGACCCTGGGCACAGCTCAGGCTCCTCCTCCTGGTGTTTTTAACAATTATTTGCCACCAGTGCAGCTCCAGTTCCTGAGAATGGCTCAACCTCTTCCTCCTGGTGTTTGGTGTTTGCTGTGATGCCTTGGAATGGCTCCCTAGAGCAGAGGCCAGACAGGATTGAGAGAATAAAATGGGGATTTATTGCAGGGCCTTCAATAGGGACACCTCGGGCACTCAGAGCCTCTCCGGGAGAGGCCACACCCAAGATGGACCCCGGGGCACCAGTTTGCTGCACTTGGATCAGTTTGGATCCATTCCCAGATCAGGGTTCATTCTCCAGTGACAATTCCAGGGGATGATGGAATTGAGCCCAAGTCTGTCCCCCCTTTTAGAGGCTCCGTTTCCATCTTTGGGGGCCTGGGCCAACGAGGTGTCCTTGAGTGCAGCCTGGAGAGGATTTGTTGTGTCTGAGCAGGATGGGAGAACAGGAGCTCCCAGCCCGTGGGGAGTGAGAGTCACACACTAAAGCAGGGCAGGGGCTGGGAATATAAAAGCTGAATCTTAAAACATCAGGTACAGGCTGTGGATTGTCACCAGTGCAGCTCCAGTTCTTGAGGACAGTTCAACCTCTTCCTCCTGATGCTTTTAACTGGCTGTGGATTGTCACCAGTGCAGCACCAGTTCCTGGGAAGGGCTCAGGCTCTTCCTGCTGGTGTCTGGTGTTTGTAACAATTGTTTGTCACCAATGCAGCACCTTTCTTGGAAAGGTTCAGTCTCTTCCTGCTGGTGTCTGGTGTTTGGAACAGGCTCTGGATTGTCACCAATGCTTTGTCCCTGTGCCGTTGCAGGTGGAGGCCCTGACCCACCAGCCCCGAGCCACCACGGTGCACGCGGTGCGGGACTCGGAGCTCGCCAAGCTCCCGGAGGGGGCTCTGATCTCCATCAAACGCAAATTCCCCCAGGTAAGGGAAGTAAAAGCATTTTCCTGTCTCTCTCAGAGGATGTCTGGGAGGCTCCAAGCCCTGTTAGCACCAGCTCCTCTGGGGTTTCTGTGTGGTTGATGTGTTCTGAGGAAGCGTCGCGTGCTCCTCGTCTGCCTGAGCGGATCTGTCCCAGACTTCCACCGGCTCTCCTTGCTCTGTCCCCGAGCACTTGTAGCAGGTTTTTATTGCAGAGCTGCTCTGTGTGTCTGGAAGGAGCTGGGCTGAAATGCAGGATGTTGGCAAAGTGGAAATCACTTAGTGCCACTCATGGGAAATGGAAGTTTGGCTTCTAAAACCCCTTTAGAAATGTCACTCATTCCTCCTCCTCACCGGGCTCAGCCCCTGCTTCTCTGTACCTTTATTTCCAGAGCTGTGGTGTTTGGGGCTTGGTTTCCCTCTTCCTGCCATTTGAGGTTGTCAGTGCTCATTCTGCAGCTGCCAGGTCTGTCTGTGTCCCGGAGACTCTGATTGCTCCCTCCGAATCCATCAGCTCATCCATCTTCTTTAATTCACTTGACATTATATCTCTCTCCTGCAAACTCGGAGACTGACGGACTTGAAATGTAATTCTTTTGTCCCTAAGTGCATCAGGGACATTATACTAAGCACTAAATCATTGCACTGGCCTTAAAGACAATTCTTTAATGCTGTTACTTCAAATTATTTCTGATTTTTCATTTTGCTGTCTTTAAGACCTAGACTTTTTTTTTACCAGATTTCTTTAAAAAAATCCTGCAAAAATAATAAACCTAATTTAAATACTTGTATTCTCTTGCTTTCCTAGCACCTATAACAACTTCTTTTTTAACTGTACAACATAAAGCCTCTATTCAGGCATTTTCTTAGTACCAAAACAGTGAAGTTTTATCTGTATTATTGCCAGGAGAATTTAATTATGGCAATAAGTGTTCAGAAGTTATGTCAGTGAAAAATAATCTCCCTGCTTTCCCTGTAGCATTATTTTTGCTGAAGTGTTTCTGAACTTCTGCTGGGGATTATTAAGGCACTTCTGGTCCCTGGAGCTCACTTGAATAGAGCTGAGAGTTGATTCCTCTCTGTTGAATGTGGTTCCTGGCCAGGCTGTGAACTGGGAGCTCGGCACAGAGCTCCCCACAAACTGGGGACACCCCAAACGTGTGACATCCTCTCTGGAGCTGCTGTCACCATCAGTGTCCCTGTGACTGATCCAGAGGGGAGGGAATGACCCGGGGAGGATCCAAGCTCCCCTTTCTGCTTGTGCAGTGGATGGTTTGAAATGCAACTGCTAAACAAACAAACTGTAAATTAATGTATCCTGAACTGGTCTGGGTGGGAAGGGACCTTAAAATTTACCCAGTTCCACCCCCTGCCAGGCAGGGAACCTTCCCCTGCTGCTCCCAGCCCATTCAGCCTGGCCTAAACACCGAGCAGTGCCCCGAGCACTGCTCTGCTCGAAGGCTGGGTTCTAATTCTGCCTCTTTATCTGGGGCAGGGATTTATTTCAGTGGCTCTTTCCTCTCTCTTCCCTTTCTGCCAGCTGGCAGAAGTTGTTTTCCCCTGAACAGTGATCTCTGTGGAGCTGTGAATCTCTTTGCTTTGCCGTTAAAATGGAGCTCGAGTGTTACATTTATAGCACAATTCAAAACATTTATTTGTAATAGAATTCAAATGTCTTCCCATGTCTAAAGAGTGCAGCCCATCAGCCTCAAATTCCTGACCTTTTTCAGGATGGAATGAGTTTTTCTCTAGACTTGCCTGTGGTCTGGCTAATTACTTGCAATGAAACAAAATGCTAGAATAGATATTTTAAGGAGATGTGTTGCAACACAGGTTGTTAGAAAGACACATTCGTGCTGCTGTTTGAGGTCTCCAAATCCTAAGTAGATGTTAAACTGGTATAAAAAATGTGAGAACTTACATTTTTTTTCTATGGGATTATTTTAGAACCAGCACTAGAAATAGAAAGAGGAACATCAGATAGACTTTATGTAGGTGATTTCTGCAGTTAATGCCTTCAGACTCTCTTAAGAACTTAAGGTAAAATATTGTAAGATGATTTCAGAGTCCTTGTGTGTTCTCCTTTTGTCTCTTAGGTCCATCATGGATGGTTTGAGTTGGAAGGGACCTTAAAGTCCATCCAGGGCCACCCCTGCCACGGCCGGGGACACCTCCCACTGTCCCAGGTGCTCCCAGCCCCATCCAGCCTGGCCTTGGGCACTGCCAGGGATCCAGGGGCAGCCACAGCTGCTCTGGGCACCCTGTGCCAGGGCCTGCCCACCCTCCCAGGGAACAATTCCTGCCCAATATCCCATCCATCGCTGCCCTCTGGCACTGGGAAGCCATTCCCTGTGTCCTGTCCCTCCAGCCCTTGTCCCCAGTCCCTCTCCAGCTCTCCTGGAGCCCCTTTAGGCCCTGGCAGGGGCTCTGAACTCTCCCTGGAGCTTCTCCTCTCCAGGGGAGCACCCCCAGCTCTCCCAGCCTTTCCTCCCAGCAGAGCTGCTCCATCCCTCTGATCCCCCTGGTGCCTCCTCTGGGCTCTCTCCAGCAGCTCCAGCTCCTTCCAGGCTGGGGCAGCTCTGCAGGGGGGGTCTCACCTGAGGGGCAGAGGGGCAGAATCCCCTCCCCTCCCCTGCTGCTTTGGATGCAGGTGAGCGAGGAAGGACCGAAGTGAGAGGGGGAATTGAAGAACTGATGGAGCCAAACTGCAGGGTAGAAAGTTGGGAGACACAACCAGAACCTGCAAAGTAAACTTCGAAGGGTTTTGCTGGAGAGAAGTGCTTGAGCTGGAAAGTGATAAATGGTGTGCAGAGGACAGGGGCTGGTTCATGATTTCATGGAAAAAGAATCCAGGCATGAGAGGATCAAAAGCTGCCCGTGCCTGGACAGTGTCATGCAGTTGCAAAAAAAAGGAAAAGAACTATGGTAACAGAATTTTGGAGTGAAGAAATGCTGACATTGTCCTTGATGCTGGCAGAGCTTCAGCAGCAGCCTGTGGCAGCACTTCTGAAAGCAGAGGCAGAGCAAAGGGAGGCTGGAGGACAGAAAGGCAGCTGAGCGCTGGTTAGAAATACTGACCTATAAAGACAAAAAGCCTCTGAAAGGTTAAGAGAAGACACGGCAGCTATTTTCAGATATCTAAAGTTGTCTTGTGCTAGAAAGGCAGAAGCTGCTCACCATCCTGGAACAGAGGAACTGGCACTGACCTGAAATGGCAGCGAGAAACAGCTCATTCTGCTCACCTGCAAGACAGAAAGATTGGTACTTGTTCTGATAACCTCTTCTGAAATGATCAGTGGAGTAATGCTTAATGCTGAGCAGAGGAATGGACCAAATGAATTCTCTCTGTCCCATTTTCTTGGCTGTTTTTCTAGGAGAGTGATTTATACACAGGGTTTATGATGTTGTTTTCCCCATTCAAGCAGAAGTAATAAAGTAATGAAGGGATAGCAGGTGCAATAGTTCTGAAATAATTGACTGGGTAGCAAGAGCTGGCTGGCGATTCAGCAGAGTGGTGGAGGATTTCCCTCTGCAAAGCAGAAAAACACCTCTTAGAGGGACCAAAAGCAACTCTGTGAGCTCCATGCTCCTGCCCTGCCTGGTGAGGGTACGTTGGCACGAGTGTCACTTGGAGAGTAATGGTCAAACCACGGTGCTGCTCCCCTGAGTCAGGTGAAATTCTGCCTTAGTTCAAGGGAGAACTGGGGTTTTTTGGTGTTCCTCTTCGCAGCTTCTGTGGAGCCTGAATTCTGTGTGTGAGTGTTAACAGCCAAAACCCGGCAGTTCCTGGGCTTGGCTTTCCCTCCCAGTTTGTTACCCTTGAGCTCTACCAGAGTCGTGGAACCAACAGAGCATCCTGAGCTGCAGGGACCCACCAGGATCATCCATCCAACCCCAGCCCTGCCCAGACCCCCAACAACCCCACCCTGGGCACCCCTGGCAGCGCTGTCCAAACGCTCCTGGAGCTCTGGCAGCCTCGGGGCCGGGACCATTCCCTGGGGAGCCTGGGCAGTGCCCAGCCCCCTCTGGGGGAAGAACCTTTCCCTGCTCTCCAGCCTGAGCCTGCCCTGGCCCAGCTGCAGCCGTTCCCTGGTCCTGTCTCTGTCCCAGGGAGCAGAGCTCGGAGCTCCCCCTCATGAGAAGGCTCCAGACAGTTCCTCTGAAGGGTGAAAAACCCTTTAATTTTAGGAGTTAGTGGGAGGACTCCATCCTGCAGACTTCTCCCCAGCCATGCCGTGTTTGTAGGTGATCCAGGAAGGGTTCCAACTCTGGAATGCTTTGTGAGAAAACATTACCTGGTGCGTAAGAAAATTGTAGGGCGTGGGTGGTGCTTGCCAGTGAGAGCTGTGTGAAACGAGGGAAATCGTGCTCTGTTAGTCCAGGCAGTAATTCCCGTTCCTGGAGCTGCCATGCACAGCCTGGAGAAGTGGCATGGCTGATCCTTGGGGAAGATCCCTGTGGCTCCTTCTGCTTTGTCTCCTGGAGAGCTGCTTTGGTCCTGGGAGAGACAGGAGCTGAGCTGCTGGGATCTTGCATGTGAGCCACCATAGCTCAGGTTATTCCCAGGGCTGGAACAGATGGGTGAGCGTGGGGAGCCTGACCTCAGCTATAAATAACAGCCAAAACTTCAGATTATTGCCCAGAAACGGCAGATGTTGGTTTCTAGATCCTGCTCAGTCTGCAGAAGTCAAGCCTACATCGTCTGGCTCCTCAGGAGAGCATCTCAGCCTTGATTCACTCTGGGTATGGCATCCCAGACATTCCCAGTGGAAAGCGGTACCAAACTGAAGGGTTTGGTCCACCCTGGTGCCCCCAGGGCTCTCTGCCAGCCAGAGCATTTGCTCCCTGACAGCCTCCGTGCTCATTTCTGGTGCCTCAAAGCTTTCCAGCCTTGCAGGAGTGGAAAGGAATTGATTCTTTCTATTTTCATCCCTGCCTTCGGTTCTGGAAAGTAGGACAGGGAAGCAGCTCACGATTCCTGGCACCGCAAAGCAGCGTCGAGGCAGCAGCGCAAAAACCTGCGAGCAGATCACAGAGATGTTCCAGCATCGCTGCAGAGCTGGGATCACATTTCCTAGATTAGCTTTGCCTCTCCTGAGCTGAGTTAGTTTTTAGAATTCTGACTTGAAATTTAGACCTGCTGGTTGCTGATGGAAATGGTGCTGAGAAGCTGCTCGGGAGCTGTGGGGGCTGAACTGTGAGACAACCTTTGGCGTGCTGGAAACGCGTGCTGAGAAACAGAAAGAGCTTTTCTGCATCTTCCTTTTAATTCTCTGAGCCTGCCCTTGGGGTTTAAATATATTCAGAACCTGTCATCCATCTCCAAGTGGAGTTCTGCTATCTTTATATGAGCATTTGAAGCAGAGCCTCTCTGAAGTGGCTGGAGCCCTCCCCAGGGTTATCTGCCTTACAAAGTGAGCTCTGTAATGTGCCCTCTTTTCCAAACGCTGCCCACAGGAGCTGGGCAGATCGTGCGTCACGGCTTAAGCTTGATGTGGCACCGGGGAACAGGTCAGGAGAGGCTTTGCTTCTGGATTTTTCTGTATTTGTTCTCCTGGTCCGTTCCAGTCAGCGTTCCTCGACCGCAGGAGGAGCGGATGTGGAAAGGAGAGCAGGAATTCAGTGGGAACACCGTGGTCACTGAGGGAGGCGGGCAGGAGAGGGGGTTTAATCAGCACCGCTGCCAGGATGACATTTTTCTTCCAGACATGATTGATCCCAAGCGTTAGAAGCTCAAAGAGCCCCAGGATAAAGCTTCAGTTCCTGTGTGTGCTTCAGCAGCATTTGAAAAGGTGCCAGGAATTGTTGTGAGGGAGCGTTGAGGATTTGCTTTGTCACGGCGCTGATCAAACATTGGAAGTTTCAGTCGGGGACCCCTTGCTAAGCTCCCCAATTCCAGGACAAGCCCATGTTCCTCTGAGCTGGGGCCATGTGGAGCTTCAGTAACACCCTGGTTTTATTCACGCTGAGGATCTAATTTATCTCTCCTCCTCCCTTGTCCCTTAGAAAAAGCCCTTAAAAAAGCTGGCAGAGGATAATCTCAGCTCCTGGAAAGAGCTCCCCAGAAGCTGTTCCGGGGATTTGTGTGGGTAAATGGCTGTTTACACTATTTTACTCCAATTGTTTCTGTTTTGGAGAACAGAAAACCCTTGGCAGGCGTGTTTGTCATGGCAGCTCATTCACAGGGTCTCTCTGTGGCACAAAGCCCTTTTATCGGTCCTGCAGCTAAAGCTCGGCTGCCTGTGCAGCTCTGCAGTGCCCTGCTGGGAAGGCACCCATAGATTGTTATTTAACTTTTCTTCTCTCTGGTGACCGGTGTCAGGGGAGGTTTAGGTTGGAGATCAGGAAAGGTTCTTCCCCCAGAGGGTGCTGGGCACTGCCCAGGCTCCCCAGGGAATGGTCCAGGCCCCGAGGCTGCCAGAGCTCCAGGAGCGTTTGGACAGCGCTGCCAGGGGTGCCCAGGGTGGGGTTGATGGGGGTCTGGGCAGTGCCAGCAGTGGGTTTTGGTGATCCTGGTGGGTCCCTGCAGCTCAGGAGGTTCTGTGATATTCTGGGATTGCAGTTTGGGTCTGACCTATGAGATGATTGGAGTTCTAAAAGCTGAACCAGGAAACATCTCATTTATAGAATTTATAGACTCCAGAGTCACTGGAGAGAGTCCAGAGCTCACCCCCAAGGCTCCTTGTTCCCTGCAGCGCCCTGCTCTGCTGGGTCTGGGTGGTGGTGGAGGATCCAGAGAGGAAACCACGCTGAGCTTGGCAGGGCTGCTCCTTCTCCTGCCGTGCAGGACTGACAGGGCCGTGCCAGGTTCATTCCTTGAGCCAGGGCTGCTCTCCTGGCCCAGGGACCTGCATGGAGCCCACGCTGGCAGGGCTGGTGATGCTCCCTGGGGCCTGGCCCTCGGCTTCCCTGCACAGGAGCTGTGATTTAAAATCCCATTCCGTGAAAGGGAAGGGTAGGGCTGAGGTGCTGGATGTGTCTTTTAGTTTGGGGTTTGCGTTTTGTTCTTATATGTGTTTTTATATATTTCTTCTACCATAGATTAGGGATTTGTAGGACTCAGGACCTGACATCAGTGAGTTGTTGCTGTGAATTTGGATACTGGTGTTGATTTTGTGAAATTTTCCCCTGATTTAGAACCCCCCTTTGGTTTGGGTTGGAAGGGACCTTAAAGCTCATCCAGCCCCGTGGGCAGGGACACCTCCCACTGTCCCAGGTGCTCCCAGCCCCAATGTCCAGCCTGGCCTTGGGCACTGCCAGGGATCCAGGGGCAGCCACAGCTGCTCTGGGCACCCTGTGCCAGGGCCTCCCACCCTCCCAGGGAACAATTCCTGCCCAATATCCCATCCATCGCTGCCCTCTGGCAGTGGGAAGCCATTCCCTGGGTCCTGTCCCTCCAGCCCTTATCAATACTCTGTCTCCATGATTCCTGTAGGCTTCCTTCAGGTATAATTTTCTCTAAATCAAAAGTTACCTGAGATGGGAGGAAGCTTTGTTGGATTAGTTGTTGTCTATCAGCAGATAATTCAATTTGCCAGGCAATCCATAGTACTCACAGAACAAAATAAATGTCCATAGGAGAATATTTTCCAACTGAATTCTCATGAAAATCACTTTCAAAAGAGCTTTTTGTAAATCAACTCTTGAGTTTCACAGTTGAATAGGAACAAAAGCTTTAACCAGAACCCAGCCTTGGAGGATTAGCAGGGGTAGGTAATAGTTTGAAATATTTAAAGGGATTATAGGAAATGCAGCACTGCAGAGTGACTGTGACCTCTGGGTGTGGGATTACAGGGGCTGTGGAGCGAGGGGTGCTCTGATAACACCTCAGACCCAGGCTGGACGGAGCTCTGTGCAGGCACCACCAGCAGCAGAGCTGAAATCCTGCCTGGCCACATCCTGGTTTTGAAACAGGAATTAATCATCCCAAAGTAAGGAAATCCCGCCCCTGGGGATGTGGTGTTTGGGCCTTGCCGTGCCATGAATGCAGAGGCTGCAGGTCTGTGGAGTCACTGAACATTCGTTAAGCAGAGGGAAAATTAATGGGTTGCCAGAAGCTTCTCTGCAGCAGAGGCAGGAGGAGACTGTCACCTTGACAGGAGAGGTCTGGGGTCACCTTGACAGGAGAGGTCTGGGGTCACCTTGACAGGAGAGGTCTGGGGGCTTGGGGGCTCAGAGAGCCTGGGGGGGTCTCGCTGGGGTGGAGCTGATCCAGGAACAGGCAGGAGGATGAGATGTTTGCAGGCAGCTGAGGTGGTGGGAGGTGAGCGGGGTCGGAGAGGGGGAGCTCTGCTGAGGGAGGTTCTCTCCAGTACTGGAGAAACAGAAACTCTGTGTCCTGCTTTGCCCTGCACAAAGATGTTCTGGGGAGTTCCTCTGAGCAGGGGAGTGGGTGGCAGGAGGAGGAGGAGGAGGAGGAGTGGTCATTTCCCTTGGGAAGTGTCTCACCTGAACACCCTGCCCTGGGCTTTTGGAGAACAGCACTGATGCACCTGGAGTCCCAAGCAGCTTTTGAGGTGGAGATTTGCTCAGTTTTTTAGACCTGGAAGGTCAGGTTTCACCCTTCTGGCCTGGAAGCTCTTGCATAAGCCCGGGAGGGGGGGGTTTGTGTGCTTTGGGGATATTTTGGTGGTGAACTTGGTCACCTCCCTGACCCGGGCAGACCCCACAGCTCCAGACTCGCTCCGTGAGCCCCGGCAGTGCCTCTGGAGGGGCTCGGTGACCTTCCTGAGCCCCCTCCCAGCTGGGCAGGGAGCAGTGGCTGGGAAGCTGTGCTCCCTGCTCTGCTTTGGGGAGCTGTGAGCAGACCTGTCCTGACAGCCAAGTGTCCAATCCACAGCTCAGCCGCTCCTTACTGGGATTAATTGTGATTAATTGTGATTAATTGTGATGAACTGAGCCGGGAGCACTTGCTGCCACTGCTGTTCCTAACCATGGGCAAGGATTAATTCAACTTCCTCACCAACTAAACCAAGCTCAGCTCCATCCCCAGCACGAGGGGTCCGAAAGTTGCATTTGCTTCACAGGCAATTAACGATCCTCCCCTAATTTAGGAACCTCCTGGTGTTCTTTAATCCGTCTGGGCTCTGACTCGCTGCCTCCTTGCAGATTTTTCCTCAAGCCTTGAATTGAAAGTGCCTGATGCTGTGCCAGCAGGAGGGCTGTTTGCAGGGCTGGGTGCCTGGGTGCTGGAGGAGGCTGTAAAATGCAGGATGTGCCGGAGGGATGAGCACGCCAGACGCTTCCGACTGGGAAGGCTGTCTAGCCCTGGGTGACGCTGACACCCTGGAAATGAGAGAATTCTGCTTCTGCAGATGTCTGGGAAGTGTTCTGGGCTATTCTGGTACCGTGACTGGGAAAGACTGGCGTTCCCATGGGAAGGGGGCAGAAGGCTCTGGGAAGAGCAGTGCCCAGGCTGTCCCTGGCACCCTCTGTCCCAGAGGATGGGAGCTCGCTGGGTTTTCCAGGTCACTCCTGCCCCACCCCTCTGCCCAAACCCTCACTGCCAATTCCCAGAGCTTTCATGGAATCCTGAATTGTTAAGGTTGGAAAAGCCCTCCAAGATCAAATCCAACCATTCCCGCAGCACCACCACGATCACCACTCGCCCCTGTCCCCAGGTGCCACAGCCACACGTTTTGTGAACGCTCCCAGGGACGGTGACTCCACCACTGCCCTGGGCAGCCTGTGCCAGGGCTTGGCCTCCCTTGCAGTGAAGGTTTTCCTGATGTCCAACTGAACTTCCCCTGGCACAGCTTGAGGCTGTTTCCTCATCTCCTGTCACTTCTGACCTGGGACAAGAGACTGAGCCCCAGCTGGAATTTCCTGCAAAATGCTGCTGAGCAGGAGGGTTAAGGGGCTGCTGAGTCACAGCCCAGACCCTGCACCAGGGTACCCACCCTGCTGCACCTCCGGACACACCTGGAATAACTGTTCCCCTTCAGTCCCTGTCATTTTGCTCCAGGGGCTGATTCCTGCCTGTTCCTCCTCCTCCCTGCCCAAGCTGCCCCTGTCCCCTCCCAGCTCCCTTTCCTTGTTGTCTCTGGGGCTGCTCTGAGCTGTGCTGCTCCTTCCCGTGCCCTGCTGCTGTGTGGGAGTGAGAATAAAGGGGTTTGGAAGCCTGAAGGATGAATTTCTCCTCTTGGTTTTCAATTCTCCCAGCTGACTTTGGGGAGAGCTGCTGCTGCTGCCCTGCCCAGCGAGGGGCATGGGTCGAGCAGGTCGGGTCTCTTGTCAATGGAGGGATGGGATTTGCGTTGAGTTCTCCCTCAGAAGGATGGCCAGGTCCCTTTTGAAGGCAAACATCGCCTTTTTGTGCGAGGATATCTGGTGTGTGTAATATAAAACACCGTGGAAATCTCAGTTTGGAGCTCGGATCCCGAATTGATGTTCCTTGGCCGTTGCCATGACTGCGACAGTGACTCATCCCGTTCTGGGGAGCAGCTCTGCTGCTTGTACAAAGCCACCAGGGAAATCATTTCCCCCATCTATACATACCAAGGCTGGAAGGTTTGCTCCAGCAAACAAGACAAATAATATTTCCCGGTAATAGGAGCAGCCAACTGGAAAATGAGACCAATAGGTTCTATTCTTAGTTCCATCATTAACCTTGGACATATTTTGTAACTTAGCTGGAGCTCTCCTTAGCTGCCTGTAAAGCAGAAAAAGTTATAAATACAGGGGATGGTTTTAGTAAGTAATTAAAATTCTGATGCTCAAGTGCTTCAGAAGTGTAAAACGTTCACGGCACCTCCCGAAGCTGCTGCAGGAAAGTCCTGCTGTGCTGCTGCAGGGCTGGGTGAAGCCTGGGAGCTGCGGGTAGCAGATGTGCTCTGGGGTCATCTCCCTTAGCAAGGGCAGCCAGTCTCTGTTGTTGTTAAGAATTCCCAGTTTCCCTGAGCTCCCCCCGGGGCTGGGGCAGTTTTCCGTAGCCAGGTGGTGCTTTTGGGGAATCCCAGAGCCTCGGGGCTCGGTGGTGGTGAAACGGCAGCGAGGTGTGTGGTTGGGCGATGATCAGGTTCCGTCGTGTTTCGGACAAAGGGAAGCGTTTTAGATCCTGTCTGGGATCCCAGGGTAGGGCAGGAGCTCTCCTGCTGTCGTTCCCACGGCGGTGGCAGCGGGCACGGACACTGTGCCTGCTCCTGGGGCGAGTAACGGGGACTTCACAGGGGTTTTCCTGTCACAGAGAGGTTGATGTGGCATCTTCAGGAACTCGCAGGCATGGCTGTGGGGCACAGCTGGCACAGGGTGCCCAGAGCAGCTGTGGCTGCCCCTGGATCCCTGGCAGTGTCCAAGGCCAGGCTGGACAGGGCTTGGGGCAGCCTGGGACAGTGGGAGGTGTCCCTGCTCCCTGCAGGGGTGGCACTGGGTGGGCTTTGAGGGTCTCTTCCACCTCCAACCGTGCTGTGAAGTCCCTGAAATAACCTCAGTAACTTTTTTCTGTGCTCCACTACGAGCTCCCCTGTGCTGGAAACCTCCTGTTTCCTCTTCCCCCTTTTCCCAGAGAGGACTTAAAATCCGTCCGTGCTTCCTGGGCAGCGTTCCCAGGGCAGGGCAACGTGCTGCACTGGATTTCATTTTAGGGCAGGAGGTGTAAATGGCTCAGGTGGGCATCCTGACCTTCCTGACGCCTCCATGGCCCTTTGTTTGAGGGATGCATCCTGAAGTTCCTGAAGTGGGAACACTGTGTCTGTCCAGGATCCCAGGGAACCTGGCTGCCGCTTGTTTTGCTTCTTAACTTCAGAGAACTTTCGTTGTGGCAGTTTTGGGGTTTTTTTAAAGTCCTCCTGAGCTATTTTGACCTTGAATTGTTTGTCTGGGGGAGAATAGTTAATGATTATTAAATCCTATTAATCCTTAATGCATTTAAATAACTCTTTTCCTTGTTTGGTAAAACATCTGTGTAGAGCTCTCAGAATAAACGCTGCATTTTCCACGTCTGTCACCTTTTGCTGTTGCAATGATCAGTCTTCTGCTGCCCCACTTGTCAGGAATTATTGATTGTTCATGTTGGAGAGAGGCTTGTCAGTTTGGAGATACATTTGGCTATTGGAATATTCGTTTATATTGATGTGAGTCCTGCTGGGAGAACAGCTGGGAGAACATCTGGGCCTCCAAACATGAATTACCAGGCAAACATGATTTGAGGGGAAAAGCAATTTCCTGGGTAGTTTGTTTTGATTCTGCAGGTGTTTAGGGGGTGGATGTAGCCCCGTTTTTTTTCCCAAATGTTTTAAATTGGCTGCTGTGGAGCATTCAGCAGGATTGGGGAAGGGTCTGTTTGAACACAGACTTGAACCTTTTTGAGCCTTTAGCACCCACAAAAGGTGTGGCTGTGCAGCACCCACTGAGCAGTGAGAGTGACTTAGAGGTGCAGGTGCACTGCAGTGCGGAGAGCTGAAAATGCAGTTTGACGTTTCCCCAAATAATCGGATTTTTTTTCCTGTTTTTTTCCCCAAAGTAAGTTAAATTCTGCCTCTTCTGTGTTGTTTTGCTTTCTTGTTTTTCCAAATTAAAGTAAAACAAGGTGGGAGAAACCAAGACAAATGATCAGTCACCGTCCATTACAGCCGGGAAAGAAGCTACAGCTGCAAACCCTTGGCTCTGTGTGGCTCAGCTTGAGGGAACATCTTTAAAAAGTTTGGAAGTCTCCATGTGGATGCTCTACTTTCAGTACACTCTGCCTGAACGTTTCTTTTTTTTCCCTTTCCCTCCCAGGTTGTGACCAGACTTATTCACTTGCTGGGCGAGAAGATTCTTGGCAGCCTGCAGCAGGGAGGTAGGACTCATTCCTGGACTGCTCCCGTTCATGCTGGGCCTTCCTTGGAGCCAGACTTGCATCCTTAAATTTGGAAACAGGCACTGCATACTTGGAAAGGAAATTCGTTGCTAAATTTCGACCTGGAGAGGAGAAGCTCCAGGGAGAGCTCAGAGCCCCTGCCAGGGCCTAAAGGGGCTCTGGGAGAGCTGGAGAGGGACTGGGGACAAGGGCTGGAGGGCCAGGACCCAGGGAATGGCTTCCCAGTGCCAGAGGGCAGCGATGGATGGGACATTGGGCAGGAATTGTTCCCTGGGAGGGTGGGCAGGCCCTGGCACAGGGTGCCCAGAGCAGCTGAGGCTGCCCCTGGATCCCTGGCAGTGCCCAAGGCCAGGCTGGGCACTGGGGCTGGGAGCAGCCTGGGACAGTGGGAGGTGTCCCTGCCATGGCAGGGGTGGCACTGGATGGGATTTAAGGTCCTTCCACACAAACCAGGCAGGGACTCGTGGTCTGTAACAGCTGCAGGCACAGGAGGATGGGGATTGGACTCTCTCGTGCACTCAGGTTGGTTTTGGCAGAGCAGGGGTACCTGGCTGTGGGAATGGGGTGAGTTCAGCTGAGGCAGAGAAGTGTTGCTGCCTGGGTGCAGTGAAATTCCCCTGGAATTTCTTGCAAGAGCAGTGGGAAGGGAGCGTTGGAGACAGCAGCTGTAACGGGCTGGAACCAGAGCACCGTGCTGAGCAGCAGCAGCAGTGTAAGGGCTGATTTCATGTGCCTGAGCTTGCAGGATTTTAATGAATTGTCTGGGAGGAAATGGCCTGCCAGGGTTGGTTCTGAAGCTCTGTGTTCGTGGCAGCGCCAGTACAAAGTCTCTTTGCTGACTGCAGGGAGTAGGAGGGAATTTTCCCAATTTTTTTGAGCAGCTTTTACAAACAGATGCCCATTGACTGCTGAGGGTGTTGTGGGGCTCTCGGATGCTGGGGTTGTTCGGGTTTGGTTTGCGTTGGGGGGTTTTAATGACTTCAGTTGCTGGTTTTGCCAAATTCCAAGGAGCCTGAAAATGGAGGTCAGAGCAGTCTGGGAAGGGGATTCTGCTCTTCCTCACCTGCTCAGCTTTCTGGGTGCAATCACTTGTGCACAATGCCTGGAGATAATTGTACTTGAACTGCTGTGCCTCCTGAAATGCCTCCGTGGCCCAGGGCAGAGTCTGCACTGTCTGGGAATTGGGGCAAAATGGGGGAAAGAGGGAAAGTGGGAGGAAAATCATTGAGAGTAGCAGGAGTTCAATCAGAGCATCACCATTGAAGTTCTGAGGAGAAAAGGACCTGTGGGGATGAAGGGGGTGAGCTGTGATGTGTAACCGGTTTGAACCTACAGATATCTCCTTGAAGATCACCAAAAGGAGGGGGAGAACTATTTAATGTTCTGTGCAGAGCTGTTTTAGAAGATTTGAAATGAATACCTCAATAGCTGAATATATTTCAAGAAGGAGTTTATCTGATATTTCTTTGTGTCCTGCAGGGGTCTGTCACTCTGGCACTGAGCTTTTGAATGGGTTTGCACTGGGGATATCAAAGATTTCCATATGCCCAGCTCAAGAATTCATCTTGATGGTTCCTCTTAGGCCTTTGCTGGGTGAAACGAGATAAGCAGGATGTGAAAACCCAAATTCAAAGTTTTTTGTGTACTTGGAGCTGACAGGCATTAGCAGCAGAGTGAGATTGTCTGAGAAGGCTCAGCTGAAGAGGAAAAAAGGAGTATCAGAACGAGAACAGTTTGTAGAACATTGGCCTTTCCCTGCTCTAAGCTGTCTGGGAAGATCTTGATCTTCCTCACATGCGTTGCAGATTTCTCTCAAAAACTGCTTTTCCTCTGCCCAGACTCTGTCCTTACTCACCAAATTATATTGCAGAGAGTTCCCAGGTACTTTGCTGCTACTTCAGAAGTTCCATTTTTTATTTTAATACTCCTAAGCCCATATCTGTAAAGCTCTGCCTCTCACAGGGAAGGGAAAACGGGCAGAGATGCACATTTTCTGTGGGAGCTTTGTTGAAAACAGGTGTTTCCTTCCTTGCTTAGGAATACCATAAAGAAAGAATTGTTAATTTTTTGGAATATTTTAATACAACAGGTTTGGGGGTTTTGTTAGTTAAGCTAATTCCTCTTGTGGGCTAAATCAGTTCCAAAGTTGTGCAAAGGGATTTTCAGTGCTTTTTATCTCTGTCTTCCCGGGTCAGGTAAATCCCTGTTCCATTTAACACATTCCTGGCATATTTTTAACATTGCCTGACTTCAACCCACATATGCTGTACCAGCAACCAAAAATTATGGAAATCGATCTTCATCCTCTTAAAATGAAATCTGTGGGGACGCTGCTGTGGAGGTTTGTGTGACATTTCTGTGACGCTGAGCGGTTCGGTGACACGGTGACACTTTCCCTGCCGCCTGAAGGTGACATCCCGATGTTTTTAGCCGGGCTGACTGACGGCAGGTGTTCTCTCTGTGGGCAGGTCACCCTCTGGGGCTGCACAGCTCCAGCAGCAAGTGGGACGCCGGGAACCCTGCCAGCAACCTGTCCACGGTGGCCATCATGCCGGTGTCCGAGGAGGTGCCGCTGACAGCCTTCACCCTGGAGCTCAAGCACGCCCTCAGCGCTGTGGGTGAGTGTTCCCACGGTGCCACCACAGCCACCAGGCCCTGCTTGTCCTTTGGGAGTGGCGGGGCACCTGTCAGAGGGGGCTGTGTGCTGTGCTGGGGGGTGGCAGCACCTGGGGATGGTCACGGGGCTGGGGAGGAGGTTTGGGGAGGATCCTGTGGCCTCCCAGTGCCCTATAAAAAAGGAGGGAGAGGGGCTTTTTGTATGGCCGGGTAGGGACAGGACAGTGGGGAATGGTTATAAACTGGGGGCAGGATTAGATCAGAGATTAGGGAGAAATTCTTGTGGGGGTGGGCAGGCCCTGGCACAGGGTGCCCAGAGCAGCTGTGGCTGCTCCTGGATCCCTGGCAGTGCCCAAGGCCAGGCTGGAACAACCTGGGACAGTGGGAGGTGTCCCTGCCCATGGACAGCTGATCTTTGAAGTCATTTCCAACCCAAACTATTCTGTGATTCTACAGCACAGGTCAGGATCAGTGTTTTTCACGCTTCGTGCTTCTCTATTCCCATCCTTAATTTAATTGTAGTGGAAAACTTGGTTGTCTTAATGACTTGGAAATACTCACCAGTCCCTCTGGCCCTTGGCTGCCCTCAGCACCCCAGGGCACTCCAGGAGACACATCCCACACCAGGGCACTGTTCCCGTGGCACCTGGGAGTCTGATCCTCCCCAGCTCCTGGGGGAGAATCCTTCAGGCCCCCTCGGCTGAAAAGCTTCATCCAGCAGAGGGTTCCTTCGGCAGCTTCCTTGTGTTGTGGTTGCACATGAGTGGTAAGCTTAAGGCTTGGTGGAAGAGGCTTGTGGAGGAGATCCAGATTGGCACTGGAAATCCAAAGTTTAGTCTGAAATGAGTGTCCCATTTGTTGCCAGCCTGTTTGTCTGTCTCATGCCCACAAAACCATGTGTTCAGCTCACAGCTGAGTCATTAATTGCTTTATCCATGGGTGAAGTTGCTTGTGCAAGTTCCAGTTCCTTCCAAAACCATGCATTTAATTCACAATTCATTTTGTGTTCATCACTGGTGTTTGACATTTCCTGAACATCCTCTTCTCATCCTCAAATGCTGTTCCACATCTCTCGAGTGAATCTCCTGGAGTCCTTTGAGGAATGATTAGTCTGCTCTCTCATGGCTTATAATTTTTAAAAGTACAGGTTACCTGACGCTTGAAGTGTAACCACTTGCATCTGTTGGTAATTTCCTTTTTGACTTCTGGTGTCTGGAGCTGACACTCCTGTTTGTGCTTAAAAACCTTCTGGGTGAACAGGCCCAGGAAAAGCTGGTGGTGCTTGAGCTCCTTAACCTCCTGAAGTCTGAATTTGTGTGCGGCTTACGGTGGAGGCTTGTTACAGTGAGAACTAATTTGTGGGTGTTGGAAGACTCCTCTTATTTTGGAGATGGCAGAAAAATGTTCCATCCATAATGGAGCTGTACTGCTAATGGGGACTCCTTAGGGATCCTTGCCAGCTTGTTTTGATGTGTGACAACACTGAGAGCCTGTAAATAAAACAAACAGAAACTCAAGGAGGTAGATGGACTGTTCAGAATAAAAACACCCATTTGGGCTGAAAGCAGCGGGAATGTGGCCAGGGGGGTTTGGTGGGGTCACTGGGCCTTTCCTCCTTCACCCTTTTCCTCTCCTTTCCCCGGGCTGCCGCCTGTGCAGTGCTGGCAGCTCCGGAGGGTTCTGTACACCCGTGGCACCTGGAGCTGTTGCCAAAGGGAGCAGACGGCTGCAGTGGGAAGAGGAAAGCGCTGTGGGAAAACACGGGCAGCCATCTGCTCCCGGCACCGCTGGCACCGGCGCCCAGCCCGAGCTCCCCCGGCTGCCGGGCCCTGCCCAACCTCTGCAGAGCTCTGCTGCCAGCCTGCACATTCTCCCTTCTTTATTTAGCAGCATTCTCTTTTTTCCTCCTTTTTTCTTTTAACTTGTGGCTTTTGTATTTTCTCCTTTGCCCTCTGGCTGAGGGATGTTTGAATGTTCCTTCTCAGCGCCTCACGAAGCGCTGGGAGCCACGTGCAGGTGGGGCTTTCCTTTCAGGACAGGGGCTGGATTTTAGAAGTATTTTTTCTTCTGATTTCTTGCATCAAAAAATGAACTGAGTAGTGGAGGGAAATTTTGATTTGTTTTCAGGTTGTTTTGCTGTTCACCAGCACATCTGAGGTTGCCCAGAGCAGCTGTGGCTGCCCCTGGATCCCTGGCAGTGCCCAAGGCCAGGCTGGACGGGGCTGGGAGCAGCCTGGGACAGTGGGAGGTGTCCCTGCCCAGGCAGGGTGGGATGAGCTGAGCTGTAAGGTCCTTTCCAGCCCAGAGCATTCCAGGATTCCGTGTGGGAAGCTTTGCACCGGGGCCTTGCTGAGCCCCTGCTGCTGCCTGAGCACCTCCCTGAGCTCAGCTCTCAGATGGGCTCAGCAGCACCGGGGCTTTGGGTGTGAGCTGGGATCACACCTGCCCTGGGTTCATGGAAATGAGAGCTCTTCATGTGCTTGAGAAGCTTTAACTGAAAATCTTCCCTGAAAGGAGCTCTCAGTTTGGAAAAGAAGGGGTTGGGCTGTGTAGATTTGCTGCTAGTCACGTTTTTTTGGTGTTTATTTTTTGGGGTTTTTTCATTGAACCAACCTTTTTTCTAATTGTAAGTTAAATGGCAGCATCTGATTACAATACTTGACTTAACATTTAATCCATATTTAACATTTGTTCCATATAATTTCATTGTTCTGGGCTTCAAATATGTTCCAGAGCAGTGGAGAGCAGCTTTAATATGTGAGGATGGAAAAGCAGCTGCTTTTAGCTTTCTGTTGCAACTTAATATATTTATTGTAGAAAAGTCCTTTCCCTTCCTGTTAATATGAACTTAGCTGGATATTGCAGTGATGCCTTGAATTTCCCTGCTGCAGGTTGGAGGTGAGGATGGAAGGAATTGGTAGATGCAGGCAGGAGCACTGAGATCACTGCAGGAACCCTCAGCTGCTGCAGCTCCGGGAAGGAGCCTGGCCTGGGGATGCCGGCTGACCCCAGTGCTGGGAGAGCGCAGGCTGGGTTGTGTCATAATAAACAGCTAAAAGGTCCTTTTCCTTTTCCTTTTCCTTTTCCTTTTCCTTTTCCTTTTCCTTTTCCTTTTCCTTTTCCTTTTCCTTTTCCTTTTCCTTTTCCTTTTCCTTTTCCTTTTCCTGGAACTGGCATGAGAAGGCCGTGGGCAGTGCTTGGAATTGGAGCTAGTTGCAGATCAATCTATTTAACAGGATTTTGGGCCTTGTTTTGGTAATTTTAAGCTACTTCTGTATTATTAAAGGAATATAAAAATAATGGCAACCAGAAAATCTCAGTCTGATGGTGAATCTATACTGTCCACAAAAATGGGAAAAGTATTCAGAATCTTCCTTCCCCCAGATAAAAACCCCACTTTTGCCTGTGATGAGACAGGACTTAGTGGTTTCATTGCTTAATTCTTTTTTGTGGGTTTAATTACATTTTTTTTTCCAATTTCTTTTTTTGGAAATGTTTTGATTTGCGACGGGAACAGCTCAGGTGAGCAGCCTGCTCTCCATCAGGGGTGCGTTCTGCACACAGGGAGCACCAACGTGTGGGACCACCCACAGCCTTCCCCAGCCCATTTGTGCTGCTTCCTTTGACATTTGGTGTTTCTGTGCTTTATGATAATTCACATATTGTTTCCAGACAGTGGGATTGTGTCCCAGTTTAATGCTGAGGGATGTTGGTGCTTCCATGGAGCTTCAAACCACGGAATGGCCTGGGGTGGAAGGACCTTAAAGATCACCCAGTGCCACCCCTGCCATGGCAGGGACACCTCCCACTGTCCCAGGCTGCTCCCAGCCCCAGTGTCCAGCCTGGCCTTGGGCACTGCCAGGGATCCAGGGGCAGCCCCAGCTGCTCTGGGCACCCTGTGCCAGGGCCTGCCCACCCTCCCAGGGAAGGATTTCTGTCTAAACCAAACCTCCTCTCTGGCAGTGGGAAGCCATTCCCTGTGTCCTGGCACTCCAAACTTGTAAACAGTCCTTCTCCATCTTTCCTGCACCTGCAGGCACTGGAAGGCCACAGTGAGGTCACCCCAAAGCTTCTCCGGGCTGGACAATCCCAGCTCTCCCAGCCTTTCCTCCCAGCAGAGCTGCTCCATCCCTCTGATCCCCCTGGGGCTCCTCTGGGCTCTCTCCAGCAGCTCCAGCTCTGTCCAGCACCAGGTCCCGGGGCTGGGGCAGCTCTGCTGCTGGCAGGGGCTGGTGTGAAGGGTTTATTCGGGACCTTCACCTTGAGCCAGACAGGGAATGGGAAAGGCTCCTGGGTGGGCAGAGCTGGCAGGTCCTGCAGGGCACGGTGACCCCGGGGCTGCGTCCCCGCCCTGCCCAGGCTCCACTCGCAGCCCTGCCCCTCACCTGGGGCTCGGGGTCTCCAGGGAAGGATTCTGTGGAATACACAACTTCCAGAAAGCAGGAACAGAATTTCCAGCCCTGGAAGGGGACAGGTTTTTCTGCTGTGCAATTCATCATGCTGATGAATTCTGGTCAGTGTTCACGGTGTCTATTTTTATTATTAATTCTTTTCCTCTTAGTCTTGGTAGAGCTGAGAGCATCTTTTGATAAGAAGTTCTTCTGCAGTGTTCAGATTTTTCAAAAGTATTTGCCTGACTATTTTTTTGTTCCTTTCCTGAGACCAGCTAAAAGACACCACATGGCTGTGCGAATTCTGGTTCTATGTGGGAGCCCTCTGATCTCATAGAATTTCAAACTGAACTAGAGAGGGATTCAAATCCAACATATGTGTCTCTCTCATTCCTTTCTGCCCTTTAAATTTTCCTTCTTTTCAGTTCTAAAAATGTACAATGTATTGGAGAGCTCGCGGAAAAATCCTTGCTAATAATTTATTGGGGTTTTTAATTACAGTCTTGCCTGTCTTTACACACAGATTAGATTTAAATGTGAAATATTCACTGTGGTGCCTGAACCGTGGCACAATTTGGGGTTTTTTTCTGCTGGGCAAGATCCTCTGACATCCGACTCATTTATCAGTTTTGTGACTTTGACACATAATTTTGTAGACTTTTATTGGGCCAAAAAGTAAATTTTCTTTTGATGGAGTCCAAGCAAGTAACTTTACTCTGCTCCAATTTCTCCACGGTGCATTTTGCATGGCCTTGTCTTTTGATGTGGGGGTGTTTTTCAGGTGAGGTGGGTTTGAAACCATTTCTGAGCCTCAGAAATCCCTCTCTGCCCTCTGAGCCGCTCGTTTCTCCAGGCAGATTTTGGACCGTGCTTTATTAGACGTAGAACTAGGACACCTGTACTCCTGCTC
>VYZT01014198.1:2885-13196 GCA_013400735.1 Pomatostomus ruficeps | reverse complement strand
GCCGGACCCCTGGGCTCTCCAGCGCAGCACAGCCTCAGTCCATTTTTTTCTTTGTTGGAAAAAATGTCACATGAATTTAGAATAAGGAATCAATAAGATATTTGCAATAGAATATTCAAATATAATTAGAAAATAAATTTAATTTTACAGAATCATTGAATTATTAGGGTTTGAAAGGGCCTTAAGGATCATTTTGTTCCAATTCCTCATCCCCCCGTGGGCAGGGATGCCACTCAGTAGATCAGGTTACTCAGGACTCCATCCAACACTGCCTTGAACACTTCCATGGATGGGGCATCCACAACCTCTCTGGACAAACTGTTCTGGTGCTTCACCACCCTCTGAGTAAAGAATTTCTACTAAAATATATAAAGGCATGAAATCTGATCTCCAGTGTGCAAGTCCAGTGATGGTTACTGATGTGGGGTAGAAATTTGAGTTTGAAGCAATTCAACTTGGAACATATATTGGTACACTAATATTACACCACATCTAAAAGACTTCTCCTAATTCCATATTGCCTTTCAAACTGTGCACTAGTTTGTGCTCTAGTTTCTGTAAATTAATACTGTGCCTCCTAAAATTGTTTCTATTTTATTCTCATTGTCTGACACAAGCAAAAAAGTACACACACACACACACACATACACATGCATCCCCTCCATGTGTATCTGGCTATCTGGTTTATACATAACTAGTTTTATACATAACCTGTTTATACATAACTAGTAAACATCCCAAAATAAAAGCACCCTTAATTAGAATTAAGGTATTAAAATAATTTCACTATAAGATTGATAGTTGCTACACCTACGTTTATGCTAAGAATTATTTAAAATTACAGAAATTGATACTTGCCTTTTAACAGTAGTCTCAAGAAAGCATATCAGTGTTCAAACCCTAAAAAACATTAGCTTATTCAATTACTTAAAGCCTGACACAAAGCCTGCCTGAAAAAATTGTTAAAAGTCTCAGTTAATTTATTTTGGATTTATGTTTGGTTTTTTGTTTGTTTGTTTTGGTTTTGGTTTTTTGGGGGGAGTTGTTTGTTTTTTGGGTTTTTTAAATTTGTGTTTGTTTGTTGGGGGCTTTTTTTTTTTAATAAAGCAAATAGAACATAATTCCACTTGTCACAGTTGCAATTTTAATTTTTTAGGGGAGTACATTTTAAGTCAAAATCTGAACTCTCAAGTGTAGTATTGTGTGTTCAGAATTAACTTGCTCATGAATCTTATTAAAACATCAGGGTTTTTTAAAGGTGTGTCTGCTCTGTGATATCACTTGCATTTTCTTCTTCCTTGAAGTGTGCCACAAATAATTTTGTTGTAGTTAAATACATGGGATTATAGGCTTTTGAAAAAAGATTCATCTATATTGTTTGTATATAATGATAGTTATGCAGAAACATGGAAAAATAATTAGAATTTTTAAAGGTATATGCAATTGTGATTTTTGTGCAATTATGTCAAATGTAAAACATTTAAAATTGTACTGTGTATAAAAAGGAAATTTTTCACAGCCTTTTATAAAGGTCTATGATGAGTATATAAAGCTTACTTAGTGTTTTAAAGTTGCATTTCTTCTGAAATAAACTTAAGTAACTTGTGTGTTGGTCACGGACCTCTAGTTAGATATTGAATTTGTACTTAGAACTCTTTCAATATTAGTATTCTGTGCATTCTCTAGTCACATGCACATTTAAATGAGCATTTGTAAATGCATCATGTATATTAATTGTATCTGAAATGTGTCTCTACATTTTTTTAGCTACTAGTTTATAAAAAAATAATGTGTATCTCTCTAGGGAATGACAGAATCCTGGTGACATCTTGAAAATCATTAATACTTTTTGCAACTGAAGCAGCATTTTCTCATCTCCAAATACATGTTTTCCTGACTCCAGCGCTGAACTGCATTAGCCAAGACAGGTAGAAGCTAGATAGTCGTGAGCTTTATATATGTAATGATATCTCTTTTCAGCTGTAACTGCTGGTCAGATTGCTCTGCTCTTCTGAGAGCCATTTCTCTTCCCACAGCTTGAAAATCACCCCTTTGATTTTCAAGCAGTTCCATTTCCCGGTTCCAAAGTGTTAGGAACATAGAAACATGTAGGAATGGCCATGATTAGAAGTTTGTTTTTCAGGTGGATTTGCTAGCATTGGATCTTCACTTACGAATGCGGCTGCGTGATTCTGATCAGAAATGGTTTGGGCCCCACTGGCTCAGAGCACAGGTGAAATTAATGTGACAGCTTCCACATAACCATACATCAAGGTCTTTTTTCTTTCCCCACATCTGTTTGTAAATCTTTCCCCTCATTTCAGTGATTCTTTCAAGTCCACAGCATCTATTGTCTCCCACTGAACTTGTTTGTGCAGATAGCACAACACATTTTGGAAATAATATTTATCAATTTGAAATGAACGTACAATGGACAAGAGAAACGTGTGAACTTTTAAAGTTTGAAAATAACATTTTTTTTCTCACTTTAGATTAAAGAGTCCCTAGTGAAAAAGTTGCACAAAGTTAATACTGACTTTCTAACAGCTCTGTGCTGAAATCCAGTGTGTAGGCACTGCAGGCACAGACTAGTTAATTGCAGTTATCATCCACTGACACATCTTGTGGTGTACAGAATTACAAAATATTTTTGTTGGGTTTATACAGAATTTTTTTGATCAAGGAAACTTAAAGAAGACATGGTATACCTGCGTTTCCTTCCCAAAAATTTTCGCTCACATTCGGAAGTCAAAGGCATTTAGAAAATTATTGTTGCTCTGGACTGCTTGGATAGATCTAAGTGATGAAGTAATCAAACTTTGTGTACTTCTTCCCTAATACCCAAGAAGAAGTATCATAACTGTTTTCTTGAGTTATGTTGTTAACTGTGACAGCATCTAAATTGCATCACAGGTAGTAATTATCCTGAGATTTCATTATTTTTAGCCACTTCTATATTAAAAATGATAACTAGACAATTGCAACTGTATGATGGCACTTCATTTTGTGCAGCCTTTTATTTTCTTTTTCTTTTTTCCCCCATTATCTAATTTCAAAGCTTCTTTCACTGCAGCATCTTAATGCTATTCATTTTTTTGACACAAATCTACATTACTGGAAGGTCACATTTTAAATTTTGGAGAGATTTTTCTGGCCATAAAACGTAATCTGCTATATTAAAGGAAGATCATGGCAGATGGTACTGCGTGATTTTTTCTTTTTCACTTCATTATCAGTTAGTTTTCTGAATTTCAGAGGATTACATCAGGTTCTGATGGCCCCAATTTAATATTTATCACAGCAATAAAGGTGCACTGAAGTTCCTGATACAGGAGAAGAATTTATTCATAATTGATTTCTGCTTCAATAAAAATGTTATCTGGTATTATATATCCTTATATTTTGGGCTTAAGGAGCCTAAAAATGCTTCTTGTGTGTTCTCCAAAACCCAAATGAGACAAACTAAGTCAGTGGTTTTCTACATTTGTGCAGAAATTCCTGAGTTCATTACAGAAGAACGCCTGCCCTTTTATTCTGCATTTACCCTTGAGTATTTAAATTTTTAGTGCTGAGGCATTTACTGGATCTCAACCATGTTTTGACTTACATTGAAGAAATTCAGTACATCTGCTCGTTTTAACCAATACCAGCTTTGTCTCAATAAAAGAGCATCTACAGAGAGATAAGAAGACCTTTTTTCTGCCTTGCCTCTTTCACCTCCCAATACGAAAAGGCAGTGTCTGTCGAGGCTATGGGGAATTATGACAGAAGTCTTTGTAAGTAACACAATCCCCATTTTAATAACTTCTTGAAGCAGGGCCTGCTTTTTCTCCCACACAAGGCACTCTCTTTTTGGATTTATTTTTGTCCTACTCATCTGAAGCTAAACTAACTTCAGATCTTAGTGATTTTTGGGAAACTGGAAGAATAACAATCGTTGTAATACTGAGACCTGATTTCAAACTGTGTTTGAAGGTCATGGTGAAAAAGAAAGAGACAAGGGAAGTGAAATTTGATAACTCTGAAAAAACAAGGGAAGGAGGAAATAAAGAGGGAATTCTGCCCTATGAGTGTTATAGGTCATTTAATCAAAACTGGAAAAGAGATAAAACTGCTTCTTAAATATTTAGGTGTAAAATGTACAATTAAAAAGTTTTTAAGGGACTGTATGTCAAGAGGAAGATGCTGGACATCTCAAGATCTCATAAAAATAAAATTTTCTTTTTTAAACATTTTGTTACGAATTTCTAAAAAAAATGTGTATACCATCTTTCTGTAAGCAGGAAATAGCAGGCTGTCAAGGGACTAGAGGGATCTTCATCTGATTGCATTTAGAGACAGGAGGAAGGCATTATTAGTAATATTTAAATGTGTATGCTCAAATCCAGAGGATTTAGGATGGATGCAGGCACCTAGTTTAAATATCAGACACAGTCCTCAAAAACACAATGTAAATCTTTAGGCATCTAATACCAACCTGTAAGCACTTGAAATTTTGTCAGCGAGTTACTACCAGTACCGACAATTTGCTTCCAAATCTTTCCCTATTTCGTAGCACTTAGTGGCTTAATGCATCCTCACCATTTGCCTTCAGTTGGAAACGTCTGCTTAGGCATCTCACACAGACCAACGCAGAGAATGCGTTCAAAGTGAGAGAAGTAATGTGTATGCCTCCTTCTCCTAAAAAACAGCGAGTGGTGCTGCTTTCCCCTCCAGAATATCTACTTCCACCTATACAAAATATACTAATGGACGTTTAAAAACAGAAATAGTTCTTATCTGCTGGTTTTCAGTGTTCAGATGTACTCTTGTTTGGACATTTCCAAACAATTATTTTTTATTCTTGAAATGACTCTCAAGTGGCTTACAGAAAAAGTGAACTCTGACTGATGTTAATTAGTCTAGCAATATATAAAGTTTTTAATGTAAGCATTTGGTATCATATGCTTTGTAGTCACAAGAAAAAAACTAATTTAGTTCCAGAACTTCTGTCTAGAGGCAGCACACTCTGATGATCCACATGCAGAATTATGATGTGGTATGAGGATGGTTGAGATACATGCATGGAGGTTACTTATTTGAGATCACATCAAGCACAAAATGAGTTTACAGCATGAATGATCACTGACTCTGAATTACTGTTATTTACTGCAATGTACTTTTATAAGATTTTTTGTAGTTCAAAGGAACATACAGCCCTTTAGAAAGGGCATGGAAATGGAGAGTCATCTGTTATATAAGTGCAGGCCTTTACAACAGAATGAACAATTTTTTGGTTCTGTTTCCATGTATGTGATTGGAGCTTATGAGAATACATAGCTTTTCTAATTTTCCTGATAGGTTAAGAGGCAGTTCTTCACATAATTATTATCAAAATAGTTCTGCCTAATATTATACTACTACAGAAAATTGTTGCTATTTAGATGTATCTGGGGAAGGGCCCTAGCCTAAACAGGTTATCTATAGAGCTTGTTATACACTTTTAGTACCCTGCTGACTTATTTGGCCAGATTATTCCCCAGAATATCTTCCAGTTAAAATTCCAAGAGCAGGATGGTCCAGAGCATGCCTTTATCTACCGTGAACATCTCTGTCAGTTTTATATACAAAGCTACAGGTGTAATCACTAAAAAATCCTATGCTCTTGGTAAATGTTGCTCTATTTTTGGCTAACGAAGAGCATTATTTGGAGAGCAGATATTCCTATGACAACAGTCTGTGTTGTTGCTGGTAATTTTACTGTGATTTTGCAGAACTAATCCAATCAAACTTACTATTCTAAAGTTGAAACAACTTTTAAGTGTGAAATTAGAGAAATATGATCAGGAGGTTTTGGTCATTCTCACATTATTCTTATTCTTCTACTCCGTATTATTAAATTACATCAAAGTTTTCTGTTTACTAACATTGGGAAAATCCCAGCCTCCTCCTCCCAACTGGATCTTGAAGCAAATAAGATGCTAATCAAAAATGAGTTCTCATGTCATTTTATACTAGGAAAAACTTAATTATCACAAATGAATAACATTTTTCTAATTTCTTCTTTAGATACTTTTAATTGGTTCCTATAATTTTTAGAAAATAGTATTAAATATTTAAATGCTGACTTAGCTTGTTTCAGTTTTAGTGTTTCTTTATTAAAATAAGTGCTGCTTTACCAACCACAACAATTCTGCTAGAGTGCCTTAGTGGTTTTATTATTGAGTGTCCTTGTTACAGTCCAAAGGCATAGCACTTACATATATAAAATTACATAGTTCAGTAAGATAGCTGCTTCTAACAGCTGAAGTTTTAAATTGTATTTATCTTAAGTACTCTTAAATTCTTTGAAATATTGTATCAGGATAGAAAGAAAAAGAAGAAAGTGAAAAAATTACATTGGTCTTTTTATCCCTATATTATGTGCTATGTATGACAAATGTGTTTTGTTGCTTTGCAAAGAAATAATGGCATGAGAAATAATTATACTCGTTCTATTTGTACAGTTGCATTCATTTCAACAGATGTGTCTGTCAAGGTAAATTTCTGGTTTTCCTCTCCTCTGAATTTCTCTTTCTAACTCTTCCATTCCACAGATCTGAACTGTTACAGTTATTTCCTTTTCCCTGCTTTTGCAAGCAAAGATGTTATTGCAGTTGTTGTATGGAAAATATCTCTTTGTGGTCACTCTCAATGTTCATTTGCTGCTCATGAGACAATGCTGCCACTCGACAATGAACTGTTTGAGCAACACAGGATTTGGAAGAACAAATGAATCAAGTACAAGAGGTGGATAACAAACTCTAAAAATAACATGCCAAGGAATTATTCCCCAAATCCATCTAAATAATAACAGTCTTCTAGAGCAATATAAACATTGTCTAGAAATATATTCACAATAATTATGTGAAGGACCTCCTATTAACCTATCAGGTAATTTAAGAGAGCTTACTATCACAATTATATTTTTGCTTACTATCACAATAATTTCAGAAATTATATTGCTTGTGTAGTAACATATGTCCATCTTGTTACCTGGGTGTGTAGCTGCTGCTTCACATGAAGGACTCTGCCTTATTAAACCCTGGAATTAAATGTGGAAAATGTGTTTTACCTAGAAAATCAAGGGCTTGGTTCAGCATGAGTTCTGGGTCAAGACTGACATGTTTACACTTGAGTTTCTTCTACACTGAACATGCAATTATCAATAGCTCTTCTCTTAAATACTAATAAAATTTACAGATTAACTACTTACTAGTTATTTTTCTTAAGAAGTATGTGTTCTGGATTCCAAGGGTAAAATGTCATAGATGAGTAGCAACCTGGGTTTTGTCTTATTTTGGGAAAAAAATAAGCATCCTGCCCTTTTAATGGTAAGACTTTTACTCTGTCTTACACTAGAAGCACAGGCACCCAGTTACGAGTTTTATAATTTTATTATTTGTAATTACTTTACAGTAACGAGTTTGGAGAATTCTGCTCAGCTCATATTTGGCTTTTATTGGTTCTCTGGGTATATTGCTGTTCTCTTTTTGAGATGTAATTTATACCACATCAAACCAGTAGTATTTTCATAAACATAGAAACTATACAAAATAGAGTTGTCTTTGCTTTTAATAAAGAAATCTGTCATCTTGTTGTAGTGAGAACTCAGCATTAAACGGAAAGCTAGATTTTTGTGGATAGAAATAATATTTTCTTTGTTCTGATATTTATCAAGCCAAGAATTAACTTTAATGGTATTCTCTTTATGTTTTTAAACATTCCTATGTGGGTAGAAAGAGATGCTTGTACAGAAAGCTTCTTTCTTTCATTGTGATACAGTTATTGCAATAAACCTTCATCTGGCACCAGTAAAGGTTTTCTAATACTCATAACCCCTACCAATGCTGCATATTTATCATTGAACTTCAGACCAATAAAACAGTGGTGATACTTTTTATGTCTCTAGACTTAATCAAACAGTGGAATTCTGCTAGAAAAGGCTAACACTGGGAAGTTGATCTCAATCACCACTGAGAAGGAAAAAATAATTTTCTTTCAGTAGTTTGATGAACTCAAATATTTTCATTCAGTTTGGGATTTTTTTGCAACATTTGAGCATTGTACTTTGGAATTATTTTGGTGTATCAGAAATTTTAACCAATACAGAATAATTACAAACTTTGTAAACTTTCCAATTATTCTGTTCATATAACAGAAGATAAAAAATAATATAAATAATACAGTTGAAACAATAATAATTAAGTTGCAAGTAATTACACTTCAATTTCTTAAATTTTAGTAATGTATTGCTTTCATTTTCATTTATTTTGGGAAGACAGGTATTAAGGTGATCCAAAGTGATCCAAACTGTAAAATGAAGTTTGTGTATGTACTCAGACTCAGACATGTATGCAGTGACTGTTCAGGGTTGCAAGGAGATTGATTTCTTTGTTTAACATAAGACATGTTTACATGATAATTTTTCAAGCGTTCATGAGAATGTAATCACTAATAAGACATGAACTTTGATGTCTGTGTAAAATGAAATCAGCAAATCAGTTTTGGAGGAAGCCATTTCTAAAGAGGAGTGAAATGTTTCCAACAAATCCCAAATTGTATTCTAAAAGGGTTAAAATAGGATTGTTACCTAAATTTTCAGACCTGAATGATTTAATATTCTTGTTCATGGATTTACATGTGTTAAGGAGAGATGACTAAAATAATTTTTAAAATTACTTTAAAGTTTGAATACATGCAAATACTGAAATACAAATTTTATTCCAATAACAATAGAAGGATAGATAGTACAATATAGAGTAAAACAGTTTTGAAAGGAAAACAGATCTCTCAGCTCAGGTCTCCAGGAGCTGTCTTTCTTCTTTATTTTACTACGTAAGTTATAAAAAAGTAGCTTTTAAAACTTTCTGTATTTTATTTAGCAAGAGATTCTTGTAATTTCCCTCAGGAAAGTAATATTGCTGCTTTAATAGAACTTGGGATGTGTTTGAAATAGCCAGTCCAACTTTCTTGATTGTTATGCAACATCATAACAACACTATTTCTTGTTACACTCTCTTGCATTCTTTAAAATAACTATTTTGTCTTTGGGGTTTTCATCCTTCAAATGCTTATTGATTTCTTGTTTCACTCCAGGCGTTAGACAAGCCAGAGACGTGTAATTTTCTAGAATTGTTATGGTTGTTTCTGAAGTCCCTACTGTTTACAAATGTTTATCTGGAAGATAGCTTCTTGAGCTGAATCCCATATTCCAAGCATTACTCCACCAGAGATGCCCAGAGACAAGTGCTGCCTGTTTGCTTTCTCTCAAGACATCTCTGCATATTCAGTCCTAAATTGGAAAGTATTGGCTTTCCTTTTCTGTCATCCCACATTGCAAACCTACAGTTCATTATCACAGGAACAAATTCTTTCCATTTCTGAGGCTGACCATCAGGGAGGTCTCCCTATCATGCTGATAATTTGTTCTTCACATGGTTGCCTCCTTTTACACTTACAGCTCTCTATTTGCAAAGTTGCATCTCAAAATACCAAACATAAAATAAATCAAGAAATACAAATTGTCAGGAGTCCCAGTACTCTACATCATATGTTGTCACACTGTAGCCATCGTATGTACTCATTCACATAGTACATTGTGAATAGCCTTGAACAAAAATATGTCTTGAGAAAAACTCTGACCTACGTGCTAGAGAAAGAGATATTGAGCTCCACTGAGCTGGCTTACGAAACCTCGAAATTTCCCTTGCTAATCTAAAGGTAGGTAAAATCACTTTCTGATTTCTTCAGACTGGGAAACTGGGCAAATGCATCCATTACAGAAACATAACATGATCTACTACATCAATTTCTCTCTCAAAGATTTTCGGCAAGTTAAAGTGGATAAGTAAAGATAATATCTTTTATCATATCAGCTACTGGACGTAGCATAAGTTAGAAAGGATGTGTAAGTTCCAAAGGCATGCAAGCAGAAAGCAGGGATGGGAGCAGGGCTGTGCACGTATTAAGGGAGTGTACGGGTATTTTGCAGCTCTGAGTTTCTGTAAAGCAACAGAAACAAAAACTTCACAACAAACACCCACAAAACATTTAGGAGCCTTTCACAGAAAACAGAAGATTTAATAGATTGCAGGGCTCAAAGAGAGTCTGCCCTGGTTCAATTTCTTGTGATGTGTGGCTTAACTGTGCTGATTACTGAGCACAGCCTAAAACCAGAGAAGTGGTTTGTAGCTGCAGTTGTGACATAGAATGTAATTATGATAGAAAAGTAGAGATTTTCTGGGAAACTGAATTTAATAAATAAAATGTATGAACCTAGATATCTCCTGG